>MU681607.1:186872-248631 GCA_026770625.1 Nicotiana glauca
TATTAGGCGGGATACTCACTGGGTACATACTGTTTATGTACTCATGCTACGCTTCTGTACTTAAATGTACAGGTTTTGAGGCTGATTCATCTGGTTACCGATCGGGCGCATACCAGTGAGCTGCGGCAGAGACGTCTACGGTGAGCTGCTTCCCTTCCTACGCCGCTCAGCAGCCGGATGGAGTCTTCTTTTGTATTTTTGCTGTCTTTCTTTATTTCAGACAGTCGGATAGAGAAGTTTTGTTTATTCTACTAGATGCTCGTACTTGTGACACCAGGTCTTGGCACACACTATAGTGGATATTTATTTTGGGATTGTATATTTATTTTGCCACATTATAAATCCTTACTGGTCTGGGCTTTAACTTTGAAAAATCTAGCATATTTGTTCTTTGGCAAAGGTAAAATGAGAACTTAAATCACAAATTCCGTAGTTGGCTGGCCTGACAACGGTGTCGGGTGCCATCATGACCTGTTAGGGAAAATGGGTCGTGACAATAGGTATACACCAAAGTTCGACGATTCAAAGATATCAAATCTACCGATTGATCAAGTATATCCGACATAAGTTCACTACGGAAAGTTCAATGGGAAACCTATTTATCCAGATGCAATTAATCCTTACTTATGAATCACACAGTTTTTCATGCATACTTCCTTGATATAGCCAGTCCCCATTCATGTGGGGGATTGTTGTGTTTTTTTATGTATTTAATTAATATATTAAATACTTAAAAGAGGGTGAATGGGAAATGGAGGAAAATGAAAATTTGAGTGAAATTTTAAGTTTTCCCCTTGGCAAATGGAAATTGTCTCATATTGGAAGAGGAAGAGGTTTTTTATGGGTACATAAGCTATTTCAATTCTTCTAGCTCTTAAAGAGCTGAGAAGAAGGCAAGCCACGCACTGTCATCGTTGTCACTCGCTCGGCTCGGCTCCGACTTCGGCATTGGATTCGAATTTGGATTAGGATTTGGTCAAATGATCGATTGATTGATTGACTTTTTGGACCAAATTTATTTATTAATAATACAATATTGATAGAAATATTATTAAATGTTTATTTTAATACAAAGTATTAATATTAAAATAAATATTAATATTAAATACTCCAATTCATTTTTTATGTATTGGTAACAAAAAATTTACTACCCTTCAATTTTTCCTCTTTAGTTTCCCTCTTTATTGTTGATTAAATGGCCAATTATGTAATGACATTTATGCTGTGGCCATTTTGCATATACAGCAATTCTGAAGAGTTGCACCTCTTTGGCTATAAGTACGACACTATTCTTCTTAGAATTTCACTATGATTTTATGAGTTTCTCCTCTTTCTTCTGCTTATTAACATCAAACAAAGAAACGGTAAGTGTGATTTGCTATTGGACTTTGTGTTTGCTCAAACACTGTGGTTTAAAGTACCACTATACCAATGTGTAATTAGTTCTATCTGGGGAGGAAATTATCCATAACCTTGGGTACTAGGACGGGATCAAATTCCTTAAGGAAACACTGTGAATTCATTGGGCTCAAATTGGTTTTCTGTTATTTTGTTGTTCATTTCTGTTTATGTTCATTTGTATTTCCAGAATTATTTTACAAATATAGTATACTAACAAGCTTAAGGAATTTAATATATTTTTTGTATTTGTACTTACTATTTATGGAGAGTAAAATCTTTTTGGTTTGTATTCGATTAAAATCTACGTGTTTTTACTGTTTGTGTCATTCTTTTACAGGAATGACTAATGAGAATGAGAACTAAGATGTTCTAATGGTGAATGCCAATGCCTCAACGAGCTGAACAACACTGGCAGTGTTGGCGCCGGCGGAAAAACCTGAAAAAATTTTCAGGATTGATTTCAAGTGCTGGCAGCAAAAGATGTTCTTCTATTTTTGTACTCTAAGTCTCTAGAAGTTTATCAAGGAAGATGTTCTTGTGCTGTCCGTTGAAACTGTAGAAATTTAACGCTTTCTCATGATTGAGGCATGGAAGCATTTAGATTTTTTGTGCAAGAATTGTATTCTAAGCGGGATGGAGAATGCTTTGTATAACGTCTACAGTGGCATGGAAACGTCGAAGGAACTGTGGATTGCGCTTGAAAAGAAATACAATACCAAAGATGTCGGTAGAAAAAGTTTGTGGTTGCAAATTTTTTAGACTAAATATGGTAGATAACAAATCTATTATTATCCAAGTCCAGGAATTTCAAGTGATTATTCACGATCTTCTTGCTGGAGGTATAAATCAAATTAATATTGATGTTGAATGTAGTAATCTTAGTATTTTTACTAACAGAAATTTCATGAAGGTCTTGTCATCAATGAATCATTTCAAGTAGCATTGATGATTGAGAAGTTGCCTCCTTTGTGGAAGGACTTCAAAAACTATTCGAAACATAAATGCAAAGAGATGTCCCTTGAAGATCTCATTATTCGGTTGAGAATCAAAGAGGACAATAATGCTGCCGAAAAGAGAGGCAGTTAAAACTCAATAATAATGGAATCAAATATTGTTGTAGAGAACAAAAAGACGAAGAAGGCTTCTGGACCGAAATACAACCCAAGCAAGAAGCGATTCAGTGGAAACTGCTACAGTTGTGGATAAACCGGACACAAATCTACGGAGTGTCTGTTGATAGACAATTTTTCCTTGTATTTTTTAATATGCAAAATATACTCAAAATAGCCTATATATGCAGATATAAGTATATCCCAAGGTTTCAATATTTTTTCCAAGATTTTTAAATTAATTTTATTGCTCTATTTTATCAAAAAACCCAATAATTATTTCCCGAATTATCATTTTGGCAATTCACTTATTAGATTCTCATATCTATACTAAAATGTAGCTAACATAATTTTTTCAAATTTTTACAAATTTACTTAGTATTTTTAAAGCTAAATTGCATATAATTGCAATATTAACCTATTTTATGATTTAATTGTGTTTATAATTATAAAATTGACTCCTATATTTTTATTTTCATAATTTTATATTACTAATCATTTTAATACCTTTAATTTATTTTTCAAAATTATTTTACTATTATTTATAAAATAAATGAGGTAAAAATTGCTATTTAAATGTTAGCCCTTTGGTATTTAAATTTTGGCTAGATTTGGCACCCCTAATTGAACCCAATTTTAATTTCAATTACCCAGCCCAATTTCTAAATCTACCCAAACCATGACCCTTTAAAATAACCCACCCGATCCCCCTTTTAATCTAAGTCGTTGATCTAACAGATCAATGGCTCGCACTCTTCCTTTCCTTTTTAATTTACCAATACCCCCCAAACCCTACTCATTTCTCACCGGTAGACGCCCCTGGATCCCCCCTCTCCCAAACACTCTCTTAGAACCCTAGCCGCCTCCCTCTATTTCTACCCTAAAACCACCGGAACCTATGGATTCCAAGGCCATCGAAGTTTTATGCCAACCTCCTACAACTCATACGCGCCTGGTTCCTGAAGATTCAAGGCCTAACTATGAAGAAGCTTGGTCCAGGCTTCATTTGATTCGAGTTTTACGTCCATCTCCGACCTTGCTCCGGTAAGCCATGGTTGTTCGAACCTGACCTCGACTCCCCCTACTTAGATCAGCGACTATCCAAGCCTTTCTCACCATCTGGGTTCCTCTGAAACCCTAGCTTTTGAGATTCTTCTGATTTCTTTAGATCTGTTCTAAACTCGTGTTTTCCCTAAACTTTTAAACAATTTCTCGAGATTTCTTTCAAAAAACTATGCTTTCAAAACCTTCATTCCGATTTAGGGTTTTTGATTTATTTAGATGTTTCTCTCATTTTCTTTTTCATTTCTGTGTTTCTTCCACTATGTGTCTATTGTGTTTCTTTGTCTGTTTCTCCTACTATGTTTCTTCTATTGTGTTTCTTTATATGTTTCTTCTACTGTGTTCTTACTGGTTTCTTCTACTGTGTTTCTTTATATGCTTCTTTTGCTATGTTGTCACGACCCCAGTTCACCCTCCATGAATATGTCGTGATGGCACCTAGTTCCTACAACTAGGTAAGCCTAACAATGCGGAAATTTAATATAACTTGCGAAATAATTAATTAAAATTGAACATATGTAAAATAATGACTGCATATAAGGCCGCTCAGCATATACAACCCAAAAGAAAATGCGGAAGTCTACAACTCAATCCCAAAACCCGAAAACTCAGGGGAAGAACAGGCTAATAGAAATGTAAAATACTGCTCTAACTCCAGAATATCTAAACAACTGAGAGAAAGGAATAAATTAGATACTAAAGCTGGAATAGAATAGAGACTCCTAGTCTGCCGACGCGGTAGATATACGTCAAAGTCTGCATATAACTCCTCGCCTCAAGGATAGTGCACCTGAGTAGAGGTACCTGGATAATCTGCACATGAAAAACATGCACAGAAGGGCATGAGTACACCACAACGGTACTCAGTAAGTGCCAAGCCTAACCTCGGTGAGGTAGTGACGAGGAAGATCAGGGCCACACTGAGATAAAACATAATAAATAACATGATAACGGAAACAATTTAAATAAAGTCTACAGCGAGAATCTAAACCAGATAAATAAGGAAGAACAGTAATAGAAAGCAAAGGTAGCAATAGAAGGAATACTACTCTCAACAAGGAATAATAGCCGGGGATCTCTTGGTATCCCGAGGATCTCTTGGTATCCTCCTCATATGCACCAGGGATCTCTTGGTATCTCGTGGATCTCTTGGTATCCTCATCATATACACTGGGGATCTCTTGGTATCCCGAGGATCTCTTGGTATCCTCAATAAATAAACCGGAGATCTCTTGGTATCCCAATATATAGAAATACATGTGACGGGGATCTCTTGGTATCCCGCATCCTCAATCCAGAATATATCAAGTACTGGGGGATCTCCCGGGAATCCGTCCCGTAGTCCCAAATTAAACACACAACAACAACTCAAAATCTCAGAATAAAGGCTAAAATTAGTACAAATAACAGAAATTTCTAGCCTAACATGCTTCACGGAATACAAATAGTACAGTTAAAAAATTAAGCAAGTATGTCAGCTAAACATGCTTTTCTAATCTAGCACAGGTTTATACTTACAGTCTAAAATAAACAAGTAAACAGGAAATCTCAATTTAAATACTTCAAGTAGAAATGGGTTTACAACAATTAGTTTAGGTACGCGCTCGTCAACTCACGTACAGGGCATTCAAATATTCAAAGATCATGTACTAAGGGAAAAATGTCCCCACACAAGGTTAGACAAGCCACTTACCTCAAACCGGCTCAATATCACTAGGAACCACGCCCTTGACACGAGTATCCGACTCCAAATGGCCCAAATCTATTCAATTCAATTACATATCTTAAATAATATTGCAAACAACTGATTCCATTATTAAAATTAAAGCTAGGGCGCGAAAATTGGTAAAATGACTAAAACGCCCTTCCGACCAATGCCTCGGAATCGAATAATTTTCACTTTTTCAGAACCCTCGTACTCTCGCGAGTCCAACCATATAGAAATCTCCCAAGTCGAAGGTTAATTGCTCACTCAAAACATAATAGTTTGGTCTAAGAAGTTTTAACCAAATTCCTCAAGTTTTAACCCCAAATTCGAATTTTTAATGATGGATTTAACTACAAAATGATGAAATATAACTTGAAGTGATTAAAGAAACGTTACCCACTAATTTCCTCTTCAAAACCCTCTGAAAATCGCCTTTAACCGAGCTCTCAATTGATTTTCCAGCTTTTGAAACTTAACCCTCGATTCTAGTATATTCTAAATAGTCATTTCCGCGTCTGCGGACAAGGGACTGCTTCTGCTGTCCGGCTTATGCGGAAAATCAACCGCTTCTACGGTTTTCACTTAAGGGACCAAATTCCGCTTCTGCGGATACACAACCACTCTTGCGGTACCGCTTATGCTTAATATTGACAGTTTCTATGATTCCTGAGGAGGAAGCCAATATCGCTTATGACCAAGGTCGCTTCTGCGGTTCCGCTTTTGCGGTTCCCAAGCCGCAGAAGCTGAAAGATACAAGAAGCAGCAGAGCTGCTACTTCTCAACTTCCAAAATTTTCTGTTAACCTCCCGAATTCATCTCGAGGCCCCCGAGACCTCGACCAAAAACACCAATACCACCTAATACCTTAGTCAAACTTGTACAAATCTTGAAAACACCTAAAACAACACCGGAAACCTGATTTAGTCAATGATTCAGGCCTAAGAACCTCAAATTTCTTCCAAATACTCTTTCGATCAAAAACCTAACCAAAACCCGTCCGAATGACCTAAAATTTTGCACACACATCCCAAGTGACATGACGGAGCTATTGCAACTTCCGGAATTCCATTTTGACCCTCGGATCAAAAACTTCAAAAATTGCAAACTTCGGCATCTCAAGCCTAAATGAGCTACGAGTTTCCAAAATACATTCCGAACACGCTCCCATCCCCGAATTTACCTAATGGAGCTAACGGAATGATCGAATTTCAATTCTGAGGCCGTCATCACACTGTTCCGAATACGAACCATTTTTCAACTCTTAAGTACTCATTTAGGGACTAAGTGTCCCAAAACACTCTAAATCCTAATACCGAACGCCTCAGCAAACCAAAATAGCAGAAATTAACTTAGGGGAAGCAGTTAATGGGGGATCGAGGCGTAAATTCCAAAAATATCCGGCCGGGTCATTACTTCCTCCTACACTTAAACATTCGTTCGTCCTCGAACGAGCATAGAGAACATACCTGAAGTAGTGAGAAGATGATGGTACTGACTGCGCATATCCTGCTCGATCTCCCAAGTCGCCTCCACGGCTGGCTGACCCCGCCACTGAACCTTCACTGACGCTGCGCTCTTTGAGCTAAACTTTCTGACCTGCCTGTCCAATATAGCCACTGGCTCCTGTACATAGGATAGATCCTTGTCCAACTGGACTGAATTGAAATCCAACACATGCGACGGGTCACCATGATATCTCTAGAGCATCGAAACATGGAATACCAGGTGAACTCCGACTAGGCTGGGAGGTAAGTCAAGCTCATAAGCAACCTCCCCAACTCACCTCAAGATCTCGAAAGGGCCAATAAACCTCGGACTCAGCTTCCCTTTCTTCCCAAACCTCATGATGCCCTTCATAGGCGAGACCCGAAGCAGAACCCGCTCACTAACCATATATGAAACATCACGAACCTTCCTGTCTGTGTAACTCTTTTGTCTAGACTGGGCTATACGGAGTCTATCCTGAATCACCTTAACCTTCTCCAATGCATCCTAAACCAACTCTGTACCTAATAGCCTAGCCTCACCCGGCTCAAACCAACCTACCAAAGATCTACACCTCCTACCATATAAAGCCTTATACGGTGCCATCTGAATGCTGGACTGATAACTGTTATTATAAGCAAACTCCACCAATGGCAAGAAATGATCCCAAGACCCTCCAAACTCAATCACACACGTACGGAGCATATCTTTAAGAATCTGAATAGTGCGCTAGGAGTGTCCGTCTGTCTATGGGTGAAATGTTGTGCTCAACTCCACCCGAGTACCTAACTCCTACTACATGGCTCTCAAGAACCGCGATGTAAACTGATTACCTCTATATGAAATTATAGAAACTGGAATACCATGCAAATGGACGATCTCCCTGATATAAATCTCCGCCAACTGTTCTGATGAATAGGTGGTACACATAGGAATAAAATGAGCGTACTTGGTCAGCCGATCCACAATAACCCAAATGGAATCAAACTTCTTCAAAGTCCGTGGGAGTCCAGATACAAAGTCCATGGTGATACGCTCCTATTTCCACTCCGGGATCTCTATCTGCTGAAGCAACCCACCCGGACGCTAGTGCTCATACTTCACCTGCTGGCAGTTGAGGCATCTAGACATATAACCAACTATATCCTTCTTCATCCGCCTCTACCAATAGTGCTGCCTCAAATCCTGATACATCTTCACGGCACCCAGATGGATGGAATACCGCAAACTATAGGGCCTACTAGAATCAACTCTCGAAGACCATCAACATTGGACACACAAATCTGGCCCTGCATCCTCAATACCCCATCATCCCTAACGGTCACATTTCTGGCATCACCACGCTGGACCATATCCTGAAGGACAAGTAAATGAGGGTTATCATATTGCCGCTCCCTAATACGGTCAAATAGGGAAGACCGGGAAACCACACAGGCTAGAACCCGACTTGGCTCCGAGAGATCCAATCTCATGAACTGACTGGCTAGGGCTTGAACATCCATCACTATCGGCCTCTCTGAAGCTGGTAAATATGCCAAGCTACCCAAAATCTCTGCACGGCGACTCAAGGCATCTGCCACCACATTGGCCTTGCTTGGGTGATACAGGATAGTAATATCATAATCCTTCAATAGCTCTAACCATCTCCTCTGATGCATATTCAGGTCCTTCTGCTTGAGTAAGTGATGCAACTTCGATGGTCGGTATAGATCTTACAAGGCACCCTATACAAATAATGATGCAAGATCTTCAAGGCATAAACAATAGCAGCTAACTCAAGGTCATGGACAGGGTAATTCTTTTCATGTATCTTCAACTGTCTGGACACGTAGGCAATCACCCTACCGTCCTGCATCAACACCGCTCCAAGTCCAGCCCATGAGGCATCACAGTAAACTGTATAAGACCCCGAACTAGTAGGCAACATCAAGATTGGGGCTGAAGTCAAAACTGTCTTGAGCTTTTGAGAGCTCGCCTCACACTCCTCTGTCCACTAAAATGGGTCACCCTTTTGGGTCAATCTAGTCATAGGGGCTGCAATAGATGAAAACCCCTCCACAAAGCGACGGTAATAACCGTCAAGCCAAGGAAACTGTGAATATTTGTAGCTGAGGAGGGCCTGGGCCAACTCTGCACGACCTCCACCTTTGTTGAATCCACCCGAATGCCCTCACTCGATACCACGTGGCCTAGTAATGCCACAGAACCCAACCAAAACTCAAATTTTGAGAACTTTGCATATAATTTCTTCTCTCTCAAGGTCTAAAGCACTGTCCTCAGGTGCTGCTCATAATCTTCCCAACTTCGAGAATACAGCAGAATATCATCAATAAAAATAATAGTGAATGAGTCAACATATGGCCTGAATACACTCTGCATCAAATGCATAAAAGCTGCTGGGGCATTAGTCAGCCCAAATGACATAACAAGGAACTCATAATGACCATACCGAGTCCTAAAGGTAGTCTTCGGGATATCTGGCTCCCAAATATTCAACTGACTATAACCTGAATGCAGATCAATCTTGGGAAACACTTGTGCGCCCTGAAGCTGGTCAAACAGATCATCAATACGAGGCAATGGGTAACGGCTCTTCACTGTAACTTTGTTCAACTGGCGATAATCAATGCACATGCACATAGAACCATCCTTTTTCTTCACGAACAAGACAGGATCACCCCACGGTGAAATACTGGGCCGAATAAAACCCTTACTAAGCAATTCCTGCAATTGATCCTTCAACTCCTTCAACTCAGGAGGAGCCACAATACGGCGAAATGGAAATAGGCTGAGTACCCGACAATAGATCAATGCCAAAATCAATGTCTCTATCGAGCGGCATGCCCGGAAGATCTGCTGGAAACACATTGGGGTAATCCCGTACCACTTGAACTGAATCAATAGAAGGGGTATCAACACTAACATCTCTCACATAAGCCAAATACGTGGCACAACCCTTCTCAACCATGCGCTGATCTTTAAGAAAAGAGATAACTCTACTGGGAGTGTGATCTAAAGTACCACTCCACTCAATACGTGGAATACCTGGCATAGCCAGCGTCATGGTCTTGGCGTGACAATCAAGAATAGCATGATAGGGAGACAACTAGTCCATGCCCAGAATAATATCAAAGTCGACCATACTAAGTAATAATAAATCTGCTCTAGTCTCAAAACCACAAATAGTAACCAAACATGATCGGTAAACGTGGTCCACAACAAGAGAATCTCCTACCAGAGTATAAACATAAATGGGGGCACTCAAAGAATCCCGAGGCACACCCAAATATGGAGCAAAATAAGAAGACACATAAGAATAAGTAGATCCTAGATTAAATAGAACTGATGCATCTTTGTGACAAACCAGTATAATACCTGTGATGACGGAATCGGAGGAAACAACCTCGGTGCGAGCAGGAATACAATAATATCTGGTCTGACCCCTATCTCGAGGGCGACCTCTATCTCCCCGACCTCCGCACCTAGCTGGGTGGACAGGTGGGGCAGTAGCTGGAGCTGTGACCATGGCTTGAGAACTCTAAGGAGCACAATGTGGCTGAGTAGTCTGTGGAGGTGCACTCGTCCTAAGTCTAGGGCAATCCCTCACCACATGACGGGTGTAACCATACTCGTAAAAGGCTCTGGGAGGACATGGTAGCTGTGACTGACTGGGGCTAGGCCTGCTGGACTGACCTTTGGAAGCACCCCGCGCAGGAGGCGTGCTAGAAACTGGAGTTGCATAGTATGGCTCCTGAGGTATAGGCAGAGCTGGAGTACTGCCGGCTGCCGGTAAAGCTGAATGTTCAGGGCGACCCGAATAACCTCTACCATAATGACCTGCTGATGGGGTACGGGTACCATAGTAGTGGCCAAACTCTCAAGACCTCTTGGCCTCCCTCTCTCCTCGCTCCCTAGCGAACATACCCTCAATCCTCCTAGAAATCCTCACTACCTGCTGATTAGGAATGTCCATCTCCAACTCTCGAGCCATGCTAGATCTGATGGGCAGAATAAGGCCCTCAATGAACCTGCAAACCCTCTCTCAAACTGTGGCAACCAAAGCCGGTTCATGCCTGGCCAACCTGGTATAATGGATGGTATACTTTGAGACTGTCATAGCACCCTGGCGTAAATGCTCAAACTCTGTGTGCCATGCATCCCTAAGACTCTGGGGGACAAAATCTCTCATAAACATGTCTGAGAGTTGGGTCCAAGTCAGTGAAGCAACCTCGACTGGATTGTCTAACTCATAAGTACGCCACCAATCATAGGTGGCTCCCCGAAGCTGAAAAGCAGTGAAAGAAACCCCGCTGGACTCCACTATGCCCATAGTCCGAAGAATACGATGACACTCCTCCAAAATCCCAAGGCATCATCTGATGCTAGTCCACTAAACACCGAAGGATCATATTTCATGAACCTCTCAAGTCTACGCTGCTCGACCTCTGAAGCAGCTCACCCATCCTCAGGCTGAACTGTTGCTGAAGGTAGTGCAAGAATAATCTCCAAAGCCTGCTCAACCTGCACTCGCTTCTCAGGAGTGCGGACGGCAGGAGTCTATGCTCGTCCCCCAGCCTGGGACGTGGCTGTAGCAAGGGGAAGCAACCCTGTCTGAGCCAAAATGGTGTATATACTCATGAACTGAGCTAAAGTCTCCTGGAGCACTAGAGTAGTGGTGGCAGTAGTAAGTGTGCCAGGTGCCTGGGCTCCGGCTGGATCTGCTAGTTGTACCTCGGCGGCAGCTTGAGCGGGTGCTCTAGCTACACCGTATACGTGTCCTCAACCTTTACCCTGGCCCTGGCCTCTAACGGCTGCAGCATGGGGCACGGGTGCCTGGTCATCTCGTGTAGCATGTGTCCTCGCAATCTACGAGAAAATAGAAAACAGAAGTTTAGAATTGATGTCAAAAATATCGCACGACAAGGAATTAAATGAAATGAAGATTTTTTCCTAAACAGTTAGATAGCCTCATGTAGATAAATATAGATGTCTCCGTGTCGATCAGTGAGACTCTAATAAACCGGCCTGTGTTTCGTGACTCCTAGGAACCTAGAGCTCTGATACCAACTTGTCATGACCCCAGTTCACCCTCCATGAACATGCCGTGATGGCACCTAGTTCCTACAACTAGGTAAGCCTAACAATGCAGAAATTTAATACAACTTGCGGAATAATTAATTAAAACTGAACATATGTAAAATAATGACTACATATAAGGCCGCTCAGCCTATACAACCCAAAAGAAAATGCGGAAGTCTACAACTCAATCCCAAAACCCGAAAACTCACGGGAACAATAGGCTAATAGAAACGTAAAATACTGCTTTAACTCCAAAATATCTAAACAACTGAGAGAAAGGAATAAACTAGATACTAAAGCTGGAACAGAATAGAGACTCCTGGTTTGAGGACACGGCAGATATACCTCGAAGTAACCATATAACTCCTCGCCTCAAGGATAGTGCACCTGAGTAGAGGTACCTAGATAATCTGGACATAAAAAACATGCACAGGAGGGCATGAGTACACCACAACGGTACTCAGTAAGTGCCAAGCCTAACCTTGGTTGGGTAGTGACAAGGAAGGTCAGGGCCCTACTGAGACAACATAATAAATAATAAGATAACGGAAACAATTGGAATAAAGTCAACAGCGAGAATCTAAACCAGATAAATAAGGAAGAACAATAATAGAAAGCAAAGGTAACAATACAAGGAATACTGCTCTCAACAAGGAATAATAGCCGGGGATCTCTTGGTATCCTCATCATATGCACCAGGGATCTCTTGGTATCCCGAGGATCTCTTGGTATCCTCATCATATACACTGGGGATCTCTTGGCCTCCCGAGGATCTCTTAGTATCAATAAATAAACCGGGGATCTCTTGGTATCCTAATATATAGAAATACATGTGTCGGGGATCTCTTGCTATCCCGCACCCTCAATCCAGAATATATCAAGTACAGGGGGATTTCCCGGGAAGCCATCCCGTAGTCCCAAATTAAACACACAACAACAACAACTCAAAATCTCTGAATAAATATTAAAATCAGTACAAGTAATAGAAATTTCTAGAATAACATGCTTCACGGAATACAAATCGTGAAGTTAAACAATTAATCAAGTAAGTCAACTAAACATGCTTCTCTAAGCTAGCACAGGTTTAAACTTACAGTAAAAAATGAACAAGTAAACAGGAAGTCTCAATTTAAATACTTCAAGCAGAAACGGGTATTGTTGTACGCGCTCGTCACCTCACGTACGAAGCATTCAAATATTCAAAGATCATGTCCTAAGGGGAAAAGGTCCCCCACACAAGGTTAGACAAGCCACTTACCTCGAACCAGCTCAATATCACTATGAACCACGCCCTTGCCACGAGTATCCGACTCCAAATAGCCCAAATCTATTCAATTCAATTACATATCATAAATAATATCGCAAACAACTGATTCCATTATTAAAATTAAGGCTAGGGCACAAAAATAGGTAAAATGACCTAAACGCCCTTCCGGCCAACGCCTTAGAATCGAATAATTTTCACTCAAAACCCAATAGTTTGGTCTAAGAAGTTTTAACCAAATTCTACATGTTTTAACTCCAAATTCGAATTTTTAATGATGGATTTAACTACAAAATGATGAAATATAACTAGAAGGGATTAAAGAAAAGCTACCCACTAATTTCCTCTTCAATACCCTCTGAAAATCGCCTTTGACCGAGCTCTCAAATAAATTTCCAACTTTTGAAACTTAACCCCCGATTCTACTATATTCTGAACAGTCACTTCCACCTCTGCGAACAAGGGACCGCTTCTGCGGTCCCGCTTATGCGGAAAATCAACCGCTTCTGCGGTTTTCACTTATGGGACCAAATTCCGCTTCTGCGGATACACAACCGCTTCTGCGGTACCACTTTTGGGGAAGTCAATCTCACTTGTGCAAAGACTCCACTTCTGTGGCTCCGCTTTTGCGGTTCCCAAGCCGTAGAAGCGAAAAGTTACCAGAAGCAGCAGAGCTGCTACTTCTCAACTTCCAAAATTTTCCGTTAACATCTCGAATTCATTCCGAGGCCCCCGGGACCTCAACCAAAAACACCAATACCACCTAATACCTTATTCAAACTTGTAACAATCTTGAAAACGCCTAAAACAAGACCAAAAACCTGATTTAATCAATGATTCAAGCCTAAGAACCTCAAGTTTCTTCCAACTACGCTTTCGATCAAAAACCTAACCAAAAGCCATCCGAATGACCTGAAATTTTGTACACACATCCCAAATGACATGACGGATCTACTGAAACTTCTGAAATTCCATTTCGACCCTCGGATCAAAAACTCACTGTCGGATCGGAAACTTCAAAATTACAAACTTCGGCATTTCAAGCCTAAATGAGCTACGAATTTCCAAAATACATTCCGAACATGATCCCAACCCCCGAATTTACATAACGGAGCTAACGGAACCATCGAATTTCCATTTCGAGACAATCTTCACACTATTCTGATTACGGACCATTTTTCAACTCTTAATCTCTCATTTAAGGACTAAGTGTCCCAAAAATCTCTAAATCCTAACATCAAACGGCCCGGCAAACCAAAATAGCAGAAATGAACTTAGGGGATGTAGTTAATGGGGGATTGGGGCATAAATTCCAAAAACGACCTAACGGGTCGTTACATATGTTCCTACTAGTTCTTCTACTAGGTTTCGTATGTTGTTCTCTACTATGTTTCTCATGAGTTCTGCTACTGAAAGAGCATGTTAAAGGTCTCAGTTCCTTTTGATGCCTCTGAATTTGTTTCGTTAGTATTTCTATCTGATTTACTTGTTTTTATCTCTACACTCGACTAATTGTACAAAACCTAAAATTAGAGGGTTCATCCGAGTTTTGAGACCATTGGTTATGTGATTTGCTTGTTCTTCATCTCTGAACTCGTTTGATTTCAAAACCCTAACTTCTTTGGACCTATTTCGAGTTTTTGAAGTTGTTTCATCTATTGGTCAACTAAGTTTCAAAATTTTTTTTTCAACCTTTGTTTCTTTAAACGATTCTGATTCCCTACTAAAATCTTCTAAGGTCTTTATACCGGAACCTTTGTATGCTATTTGATACTCTCTCTTCTCCATTACTGAGTTACCCTGTGATTAAAATGTTCCTATAGTCCACTACTTACCGATTTTGCAATTGCATGACACTTTTTCTTTGTCCTAAATTTAGCCTCGCATTCCTAATACTTGTGTACACTTTATATGTGCTGAACTTCCCCTCTAAATGACTTTCAATTTCTTTTGAATGATTTCAGACTTCCTTTGTGTAAGTCTAATTGATTTCTTTCCTTGTTTGCTGATTTCCTCGTTACTAGATCTTGGTCGAAGAATTTCCTTAGCTTTTTTGACTCGGTTCATTCAGGGACCAATAATTACAAACCTTTGATGCTGTATACTAATTGACTTTTTTTACCGTACTTATGTAACCGTGTATTTCAAAATTCTTCCCTTAAGTAAATTCCTATGTATCTACCCCTGATTGCCTATTTTGCACAAGATGCTTGTTTGATTTCTTTCTTTAAATAATTTTTGCTCATTACCATTTAGGTCTAAATTCCATAATTAAAGTAATTCTTGTACTGATTGATTTTAAATGATACCCAGTTCTTTAATTGTTTTCTTACCTTATTTCTACCTATTTTTCACACAATAAATATCTGACTCTTTTATTGACAAAACACACGAATACTCTTAGTTTTTTACACATCTACACTCATAGTTTTTCTGAACTTATACTCATACTCAAAAGAATTTTCTCTTGTTACTTGTACTGTGGCCTGTTTGCAAGTCTTGCTACCTGCTTTTTCTCTATTCGCTTCTTTGAAACTGGTATGTCCTGATTTAAGGTTTTTAGCACCACAACAATGTATTTATTTACTTCTTTTGTATCCTTGTCTACTTACTGCTTCTGTATAGTTCAACACTTACTCTAGTATGCTAATTTCTTTCTGCCCGAACACCTACCCCACTATGTGTTTAAGCTATGGTTTAAGGCATGACAATACTGCAAGTTATTGTCCATGAATCAAACTTGATCCCCTGGGATCCTAGCCTATAATAGTATGTGTTCTGGAAAGCTTATAGGTGTGCTAGCACCCTCTATTGTTAGGCATGCCTAAATTCTGCCCTTGCCTAAGCAATAAGCTCTTTACAATCTCCCTATTCCCCTGAACCCCCTTATGTGTACTTATTTGTATCTGTTTCCCTCTCCTTTCCCCTTTAGAATTTTGTTTCTGCACTTGCACTCTCTCTTAGCCTCTAAGTTCTGCCCCCGCTCTTGTGAGCCTTGCCTTGGGACCCCTTGAGCTCCCTCTGAACTTGTACACTTGAGGGCTGGCCCTTCCACACTACACATATCCCTATTTTAATAATACATTTGGTTATGAGCATTGCCCGTAGTCCCATTGAGGCTCTTAGGGAACTTTGATGCACTTAAATAGGAGAAAGGCTTTGGATCATGATATCTTGGTGTTGGTTTACCTCATATTTCAGACATGAAGTCTGAATCAGGCTCTCCTTGGTTGTACTTTTATTTATTTTTTGATATATTTTTTACTTTTTTTCGGGTTGTAATAATTTGTAATAAATTCTTGGGGATGGTTAGTGAAAAGGGGTGGATAACTATGTGTGCAAAGAGTAGAAATCATGTCTATAGATATTTTTAATTCTGCACATTCGAAAGCATATAGAAATCTTGCCTATAGGTATTTTAAAATCTGCATGCATATAGAAATCATGTCTATAGGTCCTTCTGAATCATGTGCATCTATTTTCATATAGAAATCGTGATCATAGGACTACCATATACATGTAGAGGTTATGCCAATATGATTGTTTAATTCTACATATTCAATTGCACCTAAATATCATGTTTAGGTTTTAAACAAATTCTGCATCTAGATATCATGCTCATAGGTCTTCAACAAATTTCTACACCTAGATATCATGCTCATATGTTTTAAACAAATTCTGCACCTAGATATCATGCTCATAGGTCTTCAACAAATTTTTGCATCTAGATATCATGTTCATAGGTTCAAAATGAGTCTTTTACATTTTATACCATGTCCACAAGATTCAAAATCAACTATGCATAGATAGCATGTCTATAGGAACTTCTAATCGAATCTGAACTGCTTCATTAAGGTATAGATGCTGAAAATCAGTAATAACGGTTGCTATCAGTTGCAGAACCTTATATCCTTTGTAAAAACTTGCCTTTATTTTAATAATCTGACTACCATTTTAACCAGTACGTATTCAGACCTTGTAACTTCATTGCTTTCTAAATTCAATAGATACCATGCCTATAGGATCCTTGTCCAATACTTAGGCAAGCCTTAGGGTAAAATTATAAACTGAATATGTTCTATTAACTACAAACAGAAGGCATGCCAGATTTGGGCTTCTTATCTAAATTATTTAATAAATTAGTCTGCATCAACCTTTAAACTCTTTCATGTTCATTATTTAATCAGACCTTAACCAATACATGTAAGTCATGTTAATTACGTGCTACTTTGTTCAAGGAGGTATATCTGAGCCTCTTATTTTTTTGTGTTTTCCCCAACTTGCTATACATGTTTTGTATGTCGCCTTAGAATTTTTGCCTTTGAAATTTCAAATAAGCCTAATATCCCTCACCTTTAGGATTAGTAGTCCTAAATGCCTCCGGGACTAATAAGATTGGGGCGGGTAATAACATGCAATAAATAAACGAGACCATTCTGCACTTTAATACCTTAACGGGATGGGATGGGCAAATATAGATATGATGGCCACGCGATAATGTCACGTGTAGCCTCTCATTAAGGAGTGATTACCAGGCATTTTATGGGGGTGATCCATATTGTTAATAAACCTATGATCCATATTGTTAATAAACCTATGATCCATATTAGTTATGTGAAAACCCCTCCTATTTGAAGTTTTTATTTGCATGCATGTTATTTGCACATAAATTCACAATAATAGTCTGGCGGGGAACAACACTAGTAGATTCTGAGGGGTGCCTAACACCTTCCTCTTAGAATAATTTCAAGCTCTTACCCAATCTCTAGTCATTCAAATCAAATCTCCTTAGTGCCCTAATGCACCCTAATCATTAGTTGGCCACTCTTCAAATCAAACCCAATTCACAAAAGGAATGAGTTGTTCTCCCAAATGTCATAAACCTGATTTCATGAGAAAAAGGAAGCACGATAGTGTCGTGCTCCGAAGAAAGACAGGAAGAAGGGTCAAGCAAATATGGTTGAAAAGCATGATGATGTTGATAACTTTTGTGCCATGATTTTTGAATGCAACTTGGTAGACAATCCAAAATGATGGTGGACTGATTGTGGAGCCACTCGCCATATTTGAGCTATTTGAGAAGCTTTTTCTACTTATGCTCCTGTTAGACCTGATGAGATGATTACTAAGGGAAATGCTTCAAAGGCCAAGATTGAAGGATGTGGGAAGATATTTCACGAAATGACTTCCGGCAAAGTGGTGACTTTGAACAACGTCCTTCATGTTCCCAAGATTACGAAGAATTTAGTCTCTACTGGACTTATTGTTAATAATGGTTTTAAATGTGTTTTTGTTTCCAATAAGGTTGTAATAAGTAAGAATAAAATGTTTGTAGGAAAAGGTTACCTTACTGAGGGCCTTTTCAAGCTGAATGTAATAGTTGTTGAAAATAATAATAAAATTTCAGCTTCATCTTACTTAGTTGAGTCAAATGAATTATGGCATATACATTTGGATCATGTCAATTATAAACCTTACGGAAAATGATTAATTTGAAATAATTGCCCAAGTTTGAATGTGACATATCAAATTCTCAATTATTTTTTGAATCTAAGTATGTTATACATCCTTATAAGTTAGTTGAAAGGAATTCAAATCCTTTAGACCTAATTCACACAGTGATTTGTGACATGAAGTCAATACCATATTGCAGTGGAAAGAAGTATTTCATAACTTTTATTGGCGATAATACTCGATATTGCGATGTTTACCTACTTAATAGTAAAAATGAAGCAATAGATGCATTCAAGAAAATACAAAATGAAGTTGAAATGCAGCTTAACAAGAAAGTCAAAATGATAAGAAGTGATATGGGTGGGGAATATGAATCTCCTTTTGAACAAATATGTTTAGAATATGGAATTATTCATAAAACAACAACCCCTTACATGCCCCCATCCAATGGGATTGGAGAAAGAAATAATCATTTATTAAAGGAGACAATGAACGCATTATTGATAACTTCTAGTTTACCACAGAACTTGTGGGTGGGTGGGGGTGGGGGGGAAGCCGTTCTTACGGATAGCCGAATACTAAATCGAGTACCCAGAGCAAAACGAAATCCATTCCATATGAAAAATGGAATGGAAAAAAGCCCAACTTGAATTATTTTAAAGTGTGAGGGTGTTTGGCAAATGTGAAAGTTCCTAAACCCAAAGGGTAAAAATAAGACCAAAAACTGTTGATTGTGTTTTCATAGGATATGCGTCTAATAGTAAGTCATATCGAATTCTAGTTAATAAATCAGAAAATCCCGATATTCATAATAATACGGTTATAGAATCAGATAATGCTGAGTTATTTGAAAATATGTATCCATATAAAAAGGAATGTGACTCGATTGGTGAAGGATCTAAACGACCTAGGGAAGAAACAAAAGAAAGTACACTTAACCAGGAGGATCCAAGACGTAGTAATCATCAAAGAACGTCTACTGTTTTTGGACCAGATTTTGTGACTTTCATAGTAGAAAATGAGCCTCAAACATTTAAAGAAGCTATGTCTTTTTCAGAATCATTGTTATGGAAAGAGGCAGTCAATAGTGAAAAAGAATCCATATTGAACAACCATACATGGAAATTGGTTGATCTTCCTCCTAGAAATAAACCGTTGGGTTCTACATGGATTTTTAAGAGGAAAATGAAAGATGATAGCACTATTGAAAAACATAAGGCAAGACTTGTGGTCAAAGGGTATAGACAACGAGAAGGTCTTGACTCTTTTGATACATACTCACCAGTTACAAGAATTACGTCCATACGAATGTTAGTAGTGTTAGCTGTAGTTTATGGTCTCGAAATTTATTAAATGGATGTTAGGACGGCCTTCTTAAATGGAGAGATGGAGGAAGAAATCTACATCGAACAACCTAAAGAGTTTGTGGTTACAGGTAAAGAAAATAAGGTCTGTAGACTTGTTAAGTCCCTTTACGGATTAAAACAAGCACCCAAATAATGACATGCAAAATTTGATGAAACCATGTTGTCAAATAGATTTAAGATAAATTAATGTGATAAATGTGTGTACATTAAAAATGTTCCAAATCACATAATCATTGTTTGCTTATATGTGGATGATATGCTCATAATGATTAATGACATTTCCAACAAAAATGCTACTAAACGTATGCTAACTAGCAAGTTTGATATAAAACATATGGAAGTTGATGATTTAATTCTATGAATTAAGATCCATAAGACTTCTCGAGGACTGGCATTGTCACAATCTCATTATATTAATACAGTACTTGAAATATTCAAGCACTTGGGCTTTAAAGTTGCAAAGACTTCAATTGATGTGAATCTTGTATTAGCAAAGAACAAAGGCCAAAGCATATCAGAATTGGATTATGCTCGTTTGTTGGGTTGGTTAATGTACATCATGCATTGTACACAATAAAATATAGCTTGTGCTGTAAGTAAATTGAGTCTATATATGAGCAATCCAGGTCAATATCATTATATGGCCATGAAACGAGTTTTGGGATATTTAGTACATACCCATTACTTTGCTTTGCACTACAGTAAATATCCTGCGGTCATTGAGGGATACTATAATGCAAATTGTATTACCGGATCAACTAATTCCAAGTCCACAAGTGGATATGTATTCATTATTGGATGAGGAGCGGTATCTTGGAAGTCATCCAAACAAACTGGTATTGCCCGTTATACAATGGAGGCTAAATTTATAGCGTTAGGTAAAGTCATGAAGAAGCTGAATGGCTCCGCAGATTCTTAGAAGGTATTTTGCCCAAACTATTGGTGCATACATTGTGATAGTCAAGCAGCAATTGGAAGGGCTGGGAGTGTTATGTATAACGGTAAATCTCGTCATATACGACAAAGACATAAAACAATTAGACAATTACTCTTTAGAGGAATTATCACGATTGACTATGTAAAGTCAAGCGATAATCTAGCGGATCCACTTGCAAAATGCCTAACTGAGAGGTAGTTGAGAAGTCTTCAAAGGGAATGTGACTGTGGCCAAGAACAAGTCATAGTGGTGGTAACTCTACCTAGAAGACTTAACATCCCAAGATCTAGGTTCAAGAAGATCAAACAAAGTCATTAATGACAGTTCAACATTGTCAACTAAACTTTTGGTCAATTCTCGCGATGAGACAATGTTCAGTACCAAGGATAAAACATTAAGGCTTTTTAATGATTTTTAAATTTTATATGGGGTATATCAAACAGTGTATCTATGGATGACATATTTAGGAGTCACCTATGTAAGTGTGAAGTGTTAGCCGATTCAAGGAGAACTTTGTAAGGTCAGTTCTCTACTCACTTATGAAACCAGGCAGTGTTGATGGCTGAAACGAACACAACAATTGGAACCAAAGACGATTAAGGGTTGGTTGTATGACTTGTAGTTGTCTAGGTATACACCAGAGTTTAGAGGTTCAAAGATATTAAATACACTGATCGATCGAGTATATCCGACATAAGTTCACTACGAAAAGTTCAAAGGAAAACCTACTTATCTAGATGCAATTAATCCTTACTTGCGAATCACACAATTTTTCATGCACAGTTCCTTGGTATAGCCATTCCCTATTCATGTGGGGGATTTTTGGGTTTTTTATGTATTTATTTAATATATTAAATACTTAAAAGAGGGCGAATGGAAAATGGAGGGAAATGAAAGTTTGAGTGAAATTTTAAGTTTCCCCCTTGCCAAATGGACATTTTCCCATATTGGAAGATGAAGAGGGTTTTTATGGGTATATAATTGCTCCTCTTCTATCTCTTAAAGAGTTTAGAGGAAGTCAAGCCACATGCCGTCGTCGTCGCTCGCTCGGCTCGGCTACGGCTACGACTATGACTTCGGCTTCGGATTCAGATTTGGATTTGGATTTGGATTTGGTCAAATGATCGACTGATTGATTAACTTTTTGGACCAGATTTATTTGTTAATAATAAAATATTAACAAAAATGTTATTAAATATTTGTTTTAATAAAAGAATATTAATATTAAAATAAATATTAATATTAAATCCTCCAATCTGGTTCTTTTATTGGTAACAGAAAATTAATTACCCTTCAATTTTCCCTCTTTATAGTTTAGTAGCCAATTATGTAATGATATTTATGTTGTGGTCGTTTTGCATAAACAACCATTCTGAAGAGTTGCTCCTTTTTAGATTTCAGCCCAACTTTGGCTATAAGTACAACACTATTCTGCTCAGAATTTCACTACGATTTTCTGAGTTTCTCCTCCTTTTTCTACAAAGTTTTAGTATCAAACAAAGCAACAGTAAGTGTGATTTTCTACCAAACTTTGTGTTTGCTGAAACACTAGGGTTTGAAGTACCACTACACCAGTGTATAATTCGTTCTATCCTGGGAGGAAATAATCCATAACCTTGGGTGCTAAGAGGGGATTAAATTTTTTAAGGAAACACTATGAATTCAGTGGGCTCAAAATGGTTTTCTGTTATTTCGTTATTCATTTCTGTTTATGTTCATTTATATTTCCAAAATTATTTTACAATTACAGTATACAAACAATCTTAAGGAATTTAATATATTTTCTGTATTTCTACTTACTATTTCTGGAGAGTAAAAACTTTATGGTTTTGTACTCTATTAAAATCTACGTGATTTTAACGTTTGTGTCATTCTTTTTCATAAATGACTAATGAGAATGAGAACCAAGTTGTCCCAATGGTGACTGCTAATGCCTTAATGAGTTGAACAACACCGGCAACATTGGCACCGGCGGATAAACCCAAAATATTTTCCGGGATTGATTTCAAGCGCTGGCAGCAAAAGATGTTCTTCTATGTGACTACTCCAAGTCTCCAGAAGTTCATCAAGGAAGATGTTCTTGTACTGTTCGAGAAAACTCCAGAAACTGAATGCTTTCTCGTGATTGAGGTGTAGAAGCATTCAATTTTTTTGTTCAAGAATTGTATTCTAAGTGGGCTGGAATATGCTTTGTGTAATGCCTATAATGGCGTGGAAATATCAAAGGAACTGTGAACTACGATTGAAAAGAAATACAAAACTGAAGATGCCATGTTGAAAAAGTTTGTGGCTGCAAATGTTTTGGACTACAAAATGGTAGATAGCAAGTCTTTTATTACCCAAGTCCAGGAATTGCAAGTGATTATTCACGATCTCCTAGATGAAGGTATAAATCTAATTAATATTAATGTTGAAAGTACTAATCTTAGTATTTTACTAACAGAAATTTCGTTGAAGGTCTTGTTATCAATGAAGCATTTTAAGTAGCATCGATGATTGAGAAGTTGCCACCTGTGTGGAAGGACTTCAAAAACTACTTGAAACACAAACGCAAGGAGATGTCCCTTAAATATCTCATTATTTGGTTGAGAATCGAAGAGCAAAACAATGCTGCTGAAGAGAGAGGTCGTGGAAACTCAAAAATTATGGGATCAAATATTGTTGAAGAGAACAAAAAGAGGAAGAATGCTTCTCGACTGAAATACAACCCAAGCAAAAAGCGGTTCAATGGAAACTGTTACAATTGTGGATAAACCGGAGACAAATCTGCGGAGTGTCGTGTTCCTTAAAAAAGACTAGAAGAAGGGTCAACCAAACATGGTTGAAAAGCATGATGATGTTGATGACTTATATGCCATGCTTTTCGAATGCAACTTGGTGGGGAATCCTAAAGAGTGGTAGATTGATTCTGGAGCTACTCGCTATGTTTGTGTTGTTAGAGAAGATTTTGCTACTTATGATCCTATTGGATCCGATGAGATGATTTCTATAATGAAATGCTTCAAAGGACAAGATAGAAGGATGTGGGAAGATATTTCTCAAAATGACTTCCAGCAAAGTTGTGACTTTGAACAACGTCCTTCATGTTCCGGAGATTAGGAAGAATTTAGACTTTACTGGACTTCTTGTTAAGAATGATTTTAAATGTGTTTTTGTTTTCGATAAAGTTGTAATGATTAAGAATGAAATGTTTGTAGAAAATGGTTACCTCACTGACGGCCTTTTCAAGATGACTATAATGGTTGTTGAAAATAATAATAAAATTTTAGTTTCGTCTCACTTACTTGAGTCAAATGAATTATGGCATATACATTTGGGTCATGTCAATTATAAAACCTTAAAGAAAATGATTAATTTGGAAGTATTGCCCAACTTTGAATGTGACAAATCAAAATGTCAAGTATGTGTGGAATCTAAGTATGTTAAACATCCTTATAAGTCAGTTGAAAGGAATTCAAATCCTTTAGATTTAATTCACACAGATATTTGTGACATGAAACCAATACCATCTCGCGGTGCAAAGAAGTATTTCATAACTTTTATTGATGATAGTACTCGATATTGCTTTGTTTACTTACTAGTAAAAATGAAGCAATAGACGCATTCAACCAATACAATAATGAAGTTGAAACGCAACTTAACAAGAAAATCAAAATAATAATAAGTGATAGGGGTGGTGAATATGAATCTCCTTTTGAACAAATATGTTTAGAATATGGAATTATTCATCAAACAATGGCCCCTTACACGCTCCATCCAATGAGATTGCAGAAAGAAAGAATCATTTATTAAAGGAGATGATGAATGCATTATTGATAAGTTCTGGTTTGCCATAGAAGTTGTAAGGGGAAGCCGTTCTTACAGCTAAACGAATACTAAATCGAGTACCCCATAGCAAAACACAATCCACTCCACATGAAAAATGGAAAGGAAGAAAGCCCAATTTGAATTATTTTAAAATGTGGGGGTGTTTGGAAAAAGTACAAGTTCCTAAACCCAAGAGGGTAAAAATAGGACCGAAAACCATTGATTGTGTTTTCATAGGATATGCATCTAATAGTAAATCATATAGATTTCTGGTTCATAAATCAGAAAATCCCGACATTCATAATAATACGGTTATAGAATCAGAGAATGTCGAGTTCTTTAAAACTATACATCCATATAAAAATGAATGTGAGTCAATTGGTGAAGGATTTTTACGACCTCGGGAAGAACAAAAGAAAGTACACTTAACTAGGAGGATCCAAGATGTAGTAAACATCAATGAACGTCTACTTCATTTGGACTAAATTTTGTGACTTTCTTATTGAAAAATGAGCCTCCAATATTTAAAGAAGCTATGTCTTCATCGAAATCATTGTTATGGAAAGAGGCAGGCAATAGTGAAATAGAATCCATATTGAACAACTATACATGGGAATTGGTTGATCTTCCTCCTGGAAATAAATCGTTGGGTTCTAAATGGATCTTTAAGAGGAAAATGAAAAATGATGGCACTATTAACAATTATAAGGCAAGTCTTGTGATTCAAAAGGTATAGACAATGAGAAGGGCTTGACTATTTTGATACATACTCTCCAGTTATATGAATTACGTCCTTACGAACGTTAGTAGCGTTAGCTGTAGTTTATTGTCTTGAAATTCATCAGATGGATGTTAAGATGGCCTTCTTAAATGGTGAGCTGGAGGAAGAAATCTACATCGAACAACCTGAAGGGTTTTGCAGTTCCAGGTAAAGAAACGAAGGTCTGTAGACTTGTTAAGTCCCTTTATGGATTAAAACAAGCACCCAAACAATAGAATTCAAAATTTGATAAATGAGTGTACCTTAAAAATGTTCCAAATCACATAGTCATTATTTGCTTATATGTGGATGATATGCTCATAATGAGTAATGACATTGCCAACATAAATGCTACTAAGCGTATGCTAACTAGCAAGTTTGATCTAAAAGACTTGGGAGTTGCTGATCCAATTCTAGGAATTAAGATCCATAAAACTTCTCAAGGACTACCATTGTCACTGTCATGACCCAAACCCTGATCCGGTCATGATGGCGCCTCTCGTGAAGACAAGGCTAGTTAACCAACCCAATTAGTCATTTCAGAATAGTTAATATTAATAAGCAGTTTTAGCATAATTAAATAACCATAGTTTAAACAAAAGATTTCTCTATTAAGTGCAGAATACAACCAATGCAGACCAAACCGGGTGTCACAAGTCACGAGTATCATTCAGAGTATAAATACAACTACGAGGCCTAAAATATACAAAGAGGACTGATAAACATAAGGAAGAAATGCGGTGCTGCAAATGTTGGTAGTCACCGCACTAAACTCCTGTAAACTTAGCCTCTGATCAGCTCAAAAACCGCTACGGGGGGCAACAAATACCTGCATCTACACGTGCGGTGCAGGGAGTAAAGTGAGTACTCCAACTCAGTGAGTAATAAAGGTAAATAATAACTGAGCAGTAAGAAATCACGTAAGACACACCATTATGCTGTATAGAGCAGTGTAAAACCCTTTGAGAAAAACAGTGAAACTATGAAATATTTAGAAAAGCATCTTAGCTCAATTTAAACCTCTTTTGAAAATGGCTTTTTCAACGGTTATGCAAATGAATACTATATAAATAGTGCATATAAGCACAGAAATCCGTCTCTCAGCACCACACTCAATTATCAGATATTGACAGGCAATCAGGTAGATGTCACATGAAATAGCACAGATAACAGATAATGGCAGACAAGTGAAACAAAGTGAACACATAGAACAGTACCAGCACCGCTACAGCATGTAGCCCAATCCATCTATCGCTGCGGCGTGCATCCCGATACATATATTTCATCGACGGCGCTCACTGGGTTGTGCAGACTCTGGAAGGGGCCCCTTACGGACCAAGCGCAATATCAATCAATCTCGTGGCGTACAAATTCGGGCCCTTGGCCTCATAATCAAATCATTATCTCACAACTGCGGCGTGCAATCCAATCCAAAAGTATCCTTACAACGTAGGACCTTGGCCTTATTCACTCAAAAATCACATAAGCCCCTCGGGCAACAGTAAAACATGATGCTTAGCCCAAAAAATATTATTGGTAATATCATTTCAAGTGTTAAAGAAGTAAACTTGGCTGAGTTTTGAAAATAATAGAAAATACATGACTGAGTTCAAGTATAAAAATCAAAACAGTGAGGAAATATCAACAACCATCCACGACGGGGTTCAAATAGCTGGCATGAAGCTCAAATATGGCAACCAGCCCAAATCATGATGATAGCAGTAAGTCTCAGTCAAATACACGATAAAATCATCAATCGGGATGGACCAAGTAACGATCCCCAATAGTATGCCACTCCACGCTCACTATTAAGCATGTGCCTCGCCTCAATATAGCACTACGATGTGCAATCCAGGGTTTCAAACCCTCAAAATATCATTTACAATCATTACTCACCTCCGACCGACGAAATCTCTAGCTCGCGATACCCTTGCCCCTCAAATCAGCCTCCACGCATGTCGAATCTATCCAAAATCAGAGCGAATACATCACAATATGGTAAGGGAACAAAGCCCACGCAAAAATAATCAATAACGGGCATAAATCCCAAAATTACCATAATCCAAGCCCTGGGCCCACTTCTCGAAACTCAGAAATTTTCACATCATTAGATTCCTTATCTTCTCAAGAATTCATACGTATTAAAAGTTCTCAAAGCCGACTTCAAATGTTCCCTCAAATCTTAATTCAAAAGTCCAACTTCTCAAGCCCTAGTTCTTCAATTTTAGGCTTAGATTCTATGAATTTCTAGGTGGATTTCACAATATAGTCGAGTACTGAGTTCAAAAATCTTACCTTCCGGTGTTATCTCTTGAATCCCTCTTTGATTCCCCTCAAGAAGCTTCAATATCTCCCAATAATGGTGAAAGTTAGCTCCAAAATCGTGGAAGAGAGCTATCAAAACATTCAGCCCAGGATTTAAAAGCCTTCTTCGCAAACGTGGTCCATCTCCCGCGAATGCGTAGCACAAATTACATTGACCATCTTTTACATTACGCGAACGCGACATGCTAGTCGCGAATGCGCTATTTCCATATTTTTACCTTCGCGAACGCGTTCGCTTCCACGCGAACACGATGAATATCTGACCATCAGCCCCGAAACCTCTTTTGCGGATGCGTATCCACACTCGCGAATGCGATGCAGCCTCACTCAAACCTTCACGAATGCAACATGGACCCTCGCAAAAGCGATGCTCACAAACTCCGGCCCTTTGCGAACGCGAGATCCCCTTCGCGAATGCGAAGGCCAAAATGGTTGCAATTGTTTCTGAAGTCCTCAACACATGAAATTGATCTGTTTAACCTCCCAAAACACACCCGAGGCCTTTGGGGCCTCAACCAAACTTACTAACATAACCCATAACATCATTCAACCTTATTACAATCATCAAAACACCTCAAATTACATCAAATTACCCAGTTCACATCAAATTCGAGCTTGAGCTTTCCAAAGACTATCGAAATATACTTTCGATAAAAAATCTAACCAAACGACGTCAGAATAACCTGAAATTTTGCACACACATCAAAAAGGACATCAAAGCTACAGCAACTCTCAGAATTCCATTCCGACCCTCGGATCAAAAGTTCACCTATCAATTGGAATTCGCCAAAATACTTACTTTGCCAATTCAGGCCAAATCCTTCCACGGACTTCCAAAATGCATTTTGATCGCGCTACTAAGTCATAAATCACTAACGAAGCTAACCAAACCATAAAAATTTTGATCCCATCTCTTATACAAGTAATTCAACTCTTAGTCAATCCTTTCAAATTCCAAGCTTTCAGCTAAAACTGATCCTTCAAATTCACTCCAATTTTTTTTCCTGAAACCAAAACCAATGATCTATATCAGTCATAATACATTACACGTGGCAAGTCATGCCCAAGAACTGGCGATCAAAGTGCAAAATCTCAAAACGACCGGTCGAGTCGTTATATCCTCCCCCACTTAAACACAGGCTCATCCCCGAACGTACCTAAAGTTATTCTAAAAGCCAACTAATCACTGAATAACCTTACCATGCATATATCCGGGTGTGATCCCACGTCACCCTATCTCATATAGGTCCAATAGCACATTGTAACTAAAATTTCACAACCCAATCTAGCCCATAAACCTTATAACCACATTTCCATTTCCGAAATCATACACAAGATCAGAACCTTACATCTATATTCAAAATAAGCACGAACCAGCTGTAATAACCTATACTTGTACCCTCAGGTGCAATTACCTGATATACCACATAACACAAATACCGATAGAGATAACGTCCATTCACAGCAGCTGCACACAATGACTAAATACCAGTAGAAAACCTCTTATCAGCTAAAGTTTCATTCCAACACTTTTACATATACTGCAATTGATAACTAAAACACACAGTGAGCCATCACTATTTCTCAGATCAACCATTCATGAAGCCACTTCTCTTTTGTCTAATATCACAGCAGATTCCTGAGCCGAATCTCGATATTTATCTATGAAACATGCTGAAATCGAATCTGTTTGTATTCATTACAGACCCCAATGACCTCATCTAATCTAACACAATTACTCTGGTGACATGACACACCAAGATAGGCTAAATCCACAACTTGCACAGTCTGCGCACCAAGAAGCAACAATCTGAACATACTCCCATCATGAAAATGACTCAAATTAAAGAGTTGTACCCCAAGCTCACTAGTATCATCAAAACACACAGTTGAGGACCCGTCTCACATCATAGAAATAAAACACACGAATCTAACCAGCAAGGTTATATCTCCACATAGCTTCGCAGCAATGCGCGATCCTAACCAAACATGGCTCCACGTGAGACAACTCAAGTTGTTATGCTCGAAATGGACAACCACACACAATCTGATCTCTGGAACCAAAGCAAATCATTACACTCTCGGTGAAACAAGTAACATATACCACGTAAGCCCGATAGGACATAACCGATATGCCATTCACTGAGCAACACCCAATTATTCTCCCCACTCGACTTCCACTATGAACGCCAATAGAACCGCACCATATGTGCCCGTAACCAACAAATCATAACATTTTGCAACACAAAAAAGTAACTCGTAGGTCTCCCCAGGTTACTGATAAGCTCAACCACGATCGAATCAATGCATTCCTTAACAACACAATTCGGATCCAACCAAGTCGACTCAAGTTAAAACACACACCCCTAATAGCCTGCCAACGAACTCCTTATCAAGGACATCTGAAGCTACTCTTTCCACTCCCATAAATCTGTCGGTGCCATACGATACGGTATCCAGCATCAAATAAATATCGAAATCAACAACCCTACCTCACAAGTTGGCCGACTACAAGAAGCACATCTGAAAAGTCCCTCACCACCGGAACTGAATCAATATGAGGAGCCTCAACACTAACACTCATCACAAGATCCCAAATAAGAAAGACAAATCCTTCCTAGCCGTCCGTTGGGTCTTCAAAATATAAAAACTCCCAATAGGACATAATCCGTCGAACATCGCTACTCAATCTGTGGCATTTTCCGGCATAGCCAACAGCTCCTTCTTATCGCAATAGTCCTGAATAACACAACACAGAGACAACCAGCATGAACCCAATATCACATCCAAAATCTGACATACTAAGCGACACAAGATCCGCTCGGGTCTCTATACCCCGATAGTCACTAAATAGTACTCATGCACATGGTCTATAACCACAACCTGAATATGAGAACTTTCGGTCCCCAACTCCATGTAAATACCATTTCCTTAATCATCTGAGGCTACCTGCTGCCTAAGAGTTTTATGAACTTCCTTTTAGAACTGAACTGAAACCTCACACATGAAAATCTCAGTCCTCCACAACAACCCGCATATACCATACCATCCTAGGATAACATGAAAACTACATCTCCCTTCCAAGCCATAGACATCCATGTACTCAACTAGTCAAGAACTTTCCATTGGTCCTACCAAGAAGAAAATTACTATACATCCCATGCTCCCTATGCCAACAGAATTCTACATCTCTATCGTCGTAGAAATTATTAAGAACTCTACAAATCCCCTTTTCCATAAAACCAAATCACCAATACTGACTCATTTTAACCCAACCAAGATATACAAGCCATCCAAAACCTAAGAGCATTGCCACAAAACACTTGTGGAAACCCACCGCTTCATAAGCACCCAATAACCGAACATATCCATTGCCATGCCGATCCAGCTTATTACCAAGTTGTCATAATCCTTTGAGTTTCCTTCCGAATTACCTTCAAATTATATGTTTCCTTGCTAGTACACAATTATCCTTATCTAAAACTTGCCCCACAAACTTTAACGTAAAACCACACCATATAAGGCTCACAAGCCACTGAATACTTTCTTAGAGTTTCCCAAGAGAAACACATTCAAAATACTTTTACTCTGAAGAGACTTCATGCAAATCTAAATCCGTTATCCTTACCTTCCTAATACGGATACATAGAATCCCATAATTAATAGAGAAAATACCACAAGTCTTGACATCTTCCAATAAAAACCCAGTTTCTAACCATACATACAACTTTAAAATACCCAGTTGTTACATGTAGAATCTCAAACACATTAGAACCATTCTCGAGAGTCATTCACTCTATTCAAACTGCAATTAGCCTGATCGAATGAACATAACCACTCATGACTCATTGGCACTCCGACACCGCAGAATGTAACCTCATCCCAATAAAACCAAGCAACTTCCTACTCTATCCACCGAGCATTCTTTACCAACAGCAACTTGATACATCCCGTGATTCTCGCACACCTACGAAGCATAGTAGTTAAAATTTTCCTTCACTCGAGCCACCTATCACCTCAATCTCTGTAAGCCAGAACTAACTCACCAATACACCTCAAATTGGAACTAACATAGCACCTAACCGTGCATCGCCTAACCAATAGCAGACTCCCCCACATGGCTCGAAGCCATACATCAAGATACACCCAACAACTCATAACTCTTATACTTTGTTGATACCATAATACCATAGTGAGATTAAACTCAAATCCTTTACAAGTTTGTGAAAACAAGATCATCTAGAATTTAACTTTGCTGCAAATCTCACATTCACTCTCGCAATAGTTACACCCACTCTCGAAGCGACCCAATTTAGATTTCAACACATATTCTTCACTAGTAAATGAGATCTTCTAATGGACAACATAAGGATCACACAACCTTAGAACACTCCGCACGAGATAACCCACATGTTTTGCCTCCAACTAATATTTCTGTATACCTTCCACCGTCACAAATTTTATGCAGTCACTTAGTCTTCCTGAGTCTGAACTCATATCGCAATATGAAATTTACTTCACTCACAATTGGAAACATAAAAAGGTTCTTCACACGCCCATAACTCGGGGCTATACCTCAAATCATAATGGAATTCAAGCACCTAATAGTTATTCTATCATTTGGCAGACCTTCCTCATCACTTCCAAGTCATTTAGATACATCTCTCAATACTAACATACTCATCACGTAGTTACCCAACTGTCACTTCCACTAATAAGGACACCACCGAACATATAAGTTCAAAATACTTGTTCACACAATCAGCACCTCAGTGCTCAAGCCATAGTCAAAGATCCGACCTCAGGTCCTCCAGACTGGCCCAACATAAACTCACAGTCTCGCCCCTCAATTGGGGAATCACAAGCCATTAAGGTGCATCTGATACTGAGCGCTCATGCGCACATGCGAATGCGTGGAAGGAATTTCAAGAGTTACTTTTCAAGCTGAATCAAGGACGCACGATAAGATTACAATAATATGAAGTTTTTCCTCAAGGTTTTGCAGCCTCTTGAGGATAAATACAGACGTCTCCATACAAATTTGTGAGACTCAACTAAACCTGCTCATGACTCGTGAGATCTACGTAACCTAGGTTCTGATACCAACTTGTCACGACCCAAACCCCGATCCGATCGTGATGGTGCCTCTTGTGAAGACAAGACCAGCCAACCAAAGCATAATTAAATAACCAAAGTTTAAACAAAATATTTCTTTATTAAGTGCGGGATACAACCCAAACACAGCCCAAACTGGGGTGTCACAAGTCACGAGCATCTATCAGATTATAAATATAAGGAATAAATGCGGTGCTGCAAATGCTGGCAGTCACCTCACTGACCTCCAGTAAACTTAGCCTCTGATCAGCTCAATACTCGCTATCGGGGGAAAATAAATACTCGCATCTGCACGTGCGGTGCAGGGAGTAAAGTGAGTACTCCAACTCATTGAGTAATAAAGGTAAATAACTGAGCAGTAAGAAATCATGTAAGACATACCATCATGCTGTATAGAGTGGTGTAAAACCCTTTAAGAAAAATAGTAAAACTGTGAAATCTTTAGAAAAACATCTTAGCTCAGTTTAAACCTCTTTTTAAAATGGCTTTTTCAACAGTTATGAAAATGAATGCTATAGAAATAGTGCATATAAGCACAGAAATTTGCCCCTCGGCACAACACTCAATTATCAGATAATGACAGGCAATCAGGTAGATGTCACATGAAATAACACAGATAACAGATAATGGCAGACAAGTGAAACAAAGTAAACACATAGAACAGTACCAGCACCACTACAGCGTGCAGCCCGATCCATATATTTCGTCGACGGCACTCAGTAGGGGTGTGCAGACTCCAGTGGGGCCCCTTGCGGCCCAAGTGCAATATCAAGCCATCGACGTACGTATCTCGGGCCCTCGGCTTCATAATCAAATCCGTATCTCACTGTTGCGGCGTGCAGCCCAATCTAAAAGTATTTTCACAACATAGGCCCTCGGCCTTACTCAGTCAAAAATCACATAAGCCCCTCGGGAAACCATAAAACATTATGCTTAACCCAAAAAATATTATTGGAAATATCATTTCAAGTTTTAAAGCAAAGTAAAATTGGTTGAGTTTTGAAAAACGTGGAAAATACATGATTGAGTTCAAGTATAAAAATCAAAATAGTTAGGAAATATTAACAACCATCCCCGAAGGTGTTCAAATAGCCGGCTCGAACCCCAAATATGGCAATCAGCCCAAATCATGATGATAACAAAAAGTCTCAGTCAAATACACGTCAAAATCATCAATCGGGACGGACCAAGTCACGATCCCCAATGGTCCGCGACCTCACACTCTCCATTAAGCATATGTCTCGCCTTAATATAGCACTACAATGTGCAATCCGGGGTTTCAAACCCTCCGAATATCATTTACAATCATTACTCACCTTGAACCGGATAAATCTCTAGCTCACGACACCCTTGCCCCTCAAATCGGCTTCCAAGTGGGTCGAATCTATCCAAAATTAAAGCGAATACATCACAATATGCTAAGGGAACAAAGCCCAAGCGAAAATAATCAATAACGAGCACAAATCCGAAAATTACCAAAACTCGAGCCCCGGGCCGACTTCTCGAAACTCAAAAATTTTCACATCATTAGATTCCTTATCTTCTCATGAGTTTCATACATATCAAAAGTTCTCAAATCCAACCTCAAATGGTCCCTCGAATCTCAGTTCAAAAGTCTAATTTCTCAAGCCCTAGTTCTTCAATTTGAGACTTAGTTTTCATGAATTTCTAGGTGGATTTCACAATATAATCGAGTATTGAGTTCAAAAATCTTACCTCCCGGTGTTATCGCTTGAATCCCTCTTCGATTCCCCTCAAGAAGCTCCAAAATCACCCAAAATGGTGAAAGTTAGCTCCAAAATCACGGACAAGATCTATTAAAGCATTCTGCCAATGCTTTAAAAGCCTTCTTCGCAAATACGGTCCATCTCCCGCGAACGCGTAGCACAAAATTACATTGACCATCTCTTATATTATGTGAACATAACATACCAGTCGTGAACGCACTGCTTCCATAGTTTGACCTTCGCGAACACGTTTGCTTCCACGCGAACGCGATGAATATCTAACCATCAGCCCCAAAAAATCTTTCGGATCGCGTATCCACACTCGCGAACGCGATGTAGCCTCAATCAAACCTTCGTGAATGCAGCATGGACCCTCGTGAATGCGATGCTCATGCAACCCTGGCGCTTCGCGAACGTGAAGGCCAAAATGCCAGCAACTGACCTGAAATTTTTCTGAAGTCCTCAACACATGAAATTGTTCCGCTTAACCTCCTGAAACACACCCGAGGCCCTCGGAACCTCAAACAAACCTACCAACATAACCCATAACATCATTTAAACTTGTTACAATCATCAAAACACCTCAAACAACATAAAATTACCCAATTCACATCGAATTAAAGCTTGAGCTTACCCAATATACTTTCGATCAAAAACCTGACCAAACGACATCCGAATAACTTGAAGTTTTGCATACACATCAAAAATGACAGAACAAAGCTACAAAAACTCTCAAAATTCCATTCAGACCCTCGTATCAAAATTTCAGCTATCAACCGGAATTCGCCAAAATACTAACTTTGCCAATTCATGCCAAATCCTTCCACGGACTTCCAAAATGCATTCTGATCGCGCTCCAAAGTCATAAACCACTAATGAAGCTAACCAAATCATAAAAATTCCGATTCGAGTTCTTATACAAATAAGTCAACTCTTGATCAAGCCTTTTAAATTTCGAGCTTTCAACTGAAACTGCTCTTTCAAATTCATTCCAATTGTTTTTTCCTGAAACCAAAACCAACAATCTATATCAGTCATAATACATTACATGGGGAAAGTTGTGCCCGAGATCTAGCGATCAAAGTGCAAAAGCTCAAAATGACCGATCGGTCGTTATAGTCACAATATCATATATTAAGACAGAACTTGAAAACTTCAAGCACTTTGGTTTTAAAGTTGCAAAGACCCCAATTAATGTGAATCTTGCATTAGCAAAGAACAAAGGCCAAAGCATATCACAATTGGATTATGCTCGTGTATTGGGTTGCTTAATGTACATCATGAATTGTAAAAGATGTCGCACCCCCTTTTCTTGCAAAATTGGGTTTGTGATATTTGGAAGGACAACTCATTCCTTTTGGGAATTGGGTTTGACTTGAATAGCCGCCACCTAATGATTAGGGTGCATTAGGACACCAAGGAGATTTGATTTGAGTGACCAGAGATTGGTTAACGGCTTGAAATTATTCTAAGGAAAAGGTATTAGGCACCGCTCAAAATCCACTATTGTGGTTCCCAGCTAGACCATTGTTGTGAATTTATGTGCAAATAACCAGTTTCAAAGAAGCAAATAGAGAAAAAGCATGCAGCAAGACATGCAAACAGGCCACGGTACAAATATCAAGAGAAAATTCTTTTGAGAGTGAATATAAGTTCAGAAAGACTTTGAGTGTAGGTGTGTAGGAAACTAAAAGTCTTCGTGTCTTTTGTCAATGAAAGAGTCAGGTATTTATAGTGTGAAAAACAGACTGAAATAAGGTAAGAAAACAATTAAGGAACTGGTTATCAATTAAAATCAATCTGTAAAAGACTTCCTTTAATTAAGGAATTCATATTTAAACGGTAAAAAATTATTTAAGGAAAGAAATCAAACAAGAATCTTATGGAGAGTAGGCAATCAGGGGTAGATACATAGGAATTTACTTAAGGGGAGGATTTTGAAATACAAGGTTACATAAATAAGGTAAAAAAATCAGTTAGTACATAGTAAATCAAGGAGCCAGAGGTTTGTAATTATTGGTCCATGAATGAACCAAGTCAGAAATGCTTAGGAAGTTTTCGACTCAAACCAAGTAACAGGGAAATCAGCAAACAAGGAAATAAATCAATCAGGCTTTCATGAAGGAATTCAGAAATCATTCAAAATTTAAAAGCCATTTTAGAGTGAAGTTCAGGACATATAAAGAGCATACAAGCATACTAGGCTGAATTTAGGGCAAAGAAAAATGCCATGCAATTGCAAAATTAGTAAGTAGTAAACTATGGTAGACACATAGGTCAGCAATGTAGAAGAGAGATAGTATCAAATGGCATACAAAGGGTCAAGTGGAAGGACATTAGAAAAGTTTAGTAGGGAATCAGAACCATGTAAAGAAACAAAGGTCGAAACAAAGACTTTTAAAGCCTAATCAAGTGGAAACTCGAAGTAGGTCCAAAGTGCTTAAGGTTTTGAAATCAAACAAGTTCAGAGATGAAGTACAAACAAATCGCATAGCCAATGGCCTCAATACTCGAATGAATCCCTAAATTTAGGATTCTCCCGTTAATGGAGTGTAGAAATGAAAACAAGTAAATCAGGCAAAAATACTAATGAAATAAGTTCAGAAATCTCAAAAAGGAACTAAGACTTTTAACATGCATATTCCAGTAGAAGAACAACATAAAGAGCACAGTAGAAGAATAACGTAAGAAATACAGTAGACATGTTTTAAAAAAAATCAGAAGAGCTTCAAAATAAAGTAACAAAAACCCTAAATCAGAAAAGACAAAGGTTCTGAAAGTAGAGTTTTGAAAGAAACCATGAGAAAACATTTAGGAGCTTAGAGAAACACAGATCTTCAACAGATCTAAAAGAATCAGAAGAACCTCGAAGGTTAGGGTTTCAAAAGAACACCGATGGTGAGAAAGGCTTGGAAGGTCATTGATCTAAGCAAGAGAAACCAAGAGCAGGCTTGAGTAGCCATAGCTGTCCGGAGCAAGGTCGAAGATAACCGGAGACAACCATAGGACTGAAAGCACACGAGGTCCGGACCAAGCTTCTTCAAGGTCTGGCCTCGAAACCATGATAATCGAGCATGTAGGAGTCGTTGGAGGCCGGTATAGGACTTCTATGGCCTTGAAAGCCATGGATTCCGGTGGTTCTAGGGTGGAAGTGGAGTGAGGTGACTAGGGTTTTTGAGAGAGAATTTGGGAGATGGGGAATCCAGGGGCGGCTACTGGTGAGGAATTATTTAGGGTTGGGGGTATTAGGGAATTAAAAAAGGAAAGGACGAATGTGAGCCGTTGATCTGTTAGATCAACGGCTGGGATTAAAAGGGGGGACCGGGTGGCTATTTTAAAGGGTCGTGGGTCGGGTAAATTTAGGAATTGGGTTGGGTAATTAGACTAAAATTGGGTTCAATTAGGGGTGCCAAATCTGGCGAAAATTGAAATACCAAAGGGCTAACATTCAAATAGCCATTTTCCCTCATTTATTTTATAAAAAATAGTAAAATAATTTCTAAAAATAAATTAAAGGTACTAAAATTATTAATAATATATAATTATGAAAATAAAAAAATTGGAGTCAATTTTATAATTATAAACACAATTAAATCTTAAAATAGGCTAATATTAAAATTATATAAAATTTAGCTTTAAAAATACTAAATAAATTTGTAAAAATATTCAAAAATTATGTTAGCTGTATTTTAGTATAAATATCAGAATCCAATAAATAAATCACCAAAATGATCATTTTGTGGGACAATTATTGGGTTTTTCTTGATAAAATAGGGCAATAAAATTGATTTAAAACTTTTGAAAAATTAAGGAACAATGAAAACTTGGGATATGCTTATATATGTTTATATAAGTAACTTTGAAGATATTTTGAATATTTAAACATACAGGGAAAAATTGGGTATCAACAGTTGCCCATCTTTACCCGGGAAGGATGAAAGAGTTGTTGGGTAAAGATATGATTACCAATTTTGACTGAACGGAATGGTTTGGAGTGGTTTGGACGCACTCTTGCTTCTGAGTTGCCTACATATCCCTAGTCTTACAGGAATCAGGCCATATGTAGTTCAAGATCCGTCGGCGGATTATGTCGATGGAGACCTTTCCAGAACGGACGCAGTATTCAGGTTGGGATGAATGGTTAAGGTCTAATAGGGCTGTGGAAATTGGAGCGGGATCGCTCCTACTGAGATGGACATTTGCACGCTGTTTTAGCTGCAAAGAAATAAATACACAAATATATTGTGCATAAATTTAAACCTAATGCAAGTTTACGTTAAACCATGAATGATGTCTTTGGACAGTTAGGATAACGTCCTCAGACCATGATGTCCTGGGCCATGAAGCGTATGATAAAGGATTTTCAGGCCATGAAATGATGATCTTCGGCTATGATAATGATGCCTCCGAACCATGATGCCTTTGAATAATGATATGCAAGAGACTAAAGGGATACTCGGGCCATGGCATGGCGTTATCGGGCTAAGAAAATGGTGCCTCCAAAAAATGATGCCCTCAGATAATTTTGGCGATCTTTCAGCCTGTGAGATGTAGTATTTGGCGATCATGGGATGCAATAGGTGGCGATCTTTCAGCCATGCAAATGTAAATAAGGCGGCGATCTTTCAGCCATGCAACCGTAAATAAGGTGGCAATCTTTCAACAATGCAAATATAAAAGAAATGGAAGTGGAAAATTTCCAGCCATGCAAAATGAAACGGCGATTTTTCAGCCATGCAAAATGAAGCACCGATCTTTTAGCCATGCAAGTGTAAATGAAGTGGCGATATTTCAGCCATGCAAGTGCAAAAATGAAGCAGCAATCTTTAAACCATGCACGTGTAAATGAAGTGGTGATATTTCAGCCATGCAGAATGTAACATAAAGGGGCGATCTTTCAGCCATGCAAGCGTAAAAGTAAAGTGGCAATATTTCAGCTATGCAAATGTAGATGGAGACAGTATTTAGCCTAGGAAGGCAGAATGGTAGCCTTATGCAATGCAGAAAAATACAGATGGAGACAGTGTTTAGTCTCAGAAGGCAAAATAGTAGCCTTATGCAATGCAAAAAATGCAGATAGAGAGAGTGTCTAGACTCGGAAGGTAGAATAGTAGCCTTATGCAATGCAGAAAATGCAGATAGAGACAATGTTTAGTCTCGGAAGGCAGAATGGTAGTCTATGCAATGCAGAAAATGCAGATAAAGACAGCATTTAGTATGAGAAGGAGAAATGGTAGCATATACAGTGAAAAAAATGCAGATGGAGACAGGGTTTAGTCTTGGAAGGCAAAATGGTAGCCTTATGCAATGCAAAAAAATGTAGATGGAGACTGTGTTTAGTATTGGAAGGCAGAATGGTAGCCTTATGCAATGCAAAAAATGCAGGTAGAGATAGTGTCTAGTCTCGGAAGGCATAATGGTAGCCTTATGCAATGCAGAAAATGCAGATAGAGATAGTGTCTAGTCTCGAAAGGCAGAATAGTAGCCTTATGCAATGCAAAAAATACAGAGAGACACAGTGTTTAGTCTCGGAAGGCAGAATGGTAGCCTTATGCAATGTAGAAAAATGTAGATACAGACAATGTTAGTCTCGAAAAGCAGAATAGTAGCCTTATGCAAGAAATAAGAGACATATTGTAATAGAGATTTCTTAGCTGATAGCTGATTGTAATATTATGGTTGCTGGGGACATGGTGTCTACTGGGGCATTGTCTTGTGCAACTAGCAACTGTAAGTAAGTGCAATAGCTCTAAGACTTGTATTTCTGAACAACATGAGTCTCGTGAGCGTATAGTATATTGGATGTTTTTGCAACTCAAGTGCCTGAATTTAAAAAAAAATCATGAGTTTTGTAGGGGCGAGGTTCGTTCGTATTCCCGCTGGCTCTGCTTGATCTGCTCGATTCTGATATGCTGATACTGCATGTATCATTGGAGTAGCGATTTCGGGAATATACATGCATGATTTAGTAAAAAATATGAGGTAAATACGAAATTAAGAATATTTTCTTTAGACGAACCGACGACTGGGACGCGGTTCAAGACATTGAAACCCTTCTTGCTATGGAATTTTGAGGGTCCTCCTCAAAATTCTACCCCAATTTACAGGGTTAATGCTTCTGACTGTTGCTTGTGGTGATTGGCTGAAATCGCTTTGGAATTTTGAGGGTCCTCCTCAAAATCCTGCCTTAGTGTGACAACCCGGCCCGTCGTCTCATGTGTTACTGCTCTATTTTCCACGTTTTATACTTCTTCATGTTTCATTATCAGTGTGTGGTGTGTTAGAGTTGATTTGGATTGGTATTGGTAGAAAATGAGACACTTAGCCTCTTTAAGGAAGGCTTAAGCTAGAAAAGTCAACCGGACATTGACTTATGAATTATAGGGATCGAATATAATTTCTGGTGTTTTGGTTAGCTTCGGGGGATGATTTGTGACTTAGGAGCGTGATCGAAATTTATTTTGGAGGTCCAGCGTAGAATTAGGCTTGAATTGGCGAAGTCAGTATTTTGTTAAAATCCGGTTAATAGGTGAGATTTTGATGTGAGGGTCGGAATGGAATTCCGAGAGTTTTTGTAGCTTCTTTAGGTGATTATGGATATGTGTGCAAAATTTTAGTTCATTCGGACATCGTTTGGTTGGGTTTTCGATCAAATGCGTGTTTCGGTTTTTTTGAAGAAACTTAGGCTTGAATCTGATGTGAATTGATGATTTTAGTGTCGTTTGATGTGTTTTGATGATAGGAATGAGTTTATATGATGTTTTGGGATATACTGGTTCCTCTGGTTGAGGTCTCGGGGGCCTCGCGGTGATTTTGGATGGCTTAATGGAAGTTTCGAACTTGGAAGTTATTGCAGATTTTTGGCCAGCTGTTCCAGACCTTCGCGTTCGCAGCCTTAGGAATGCGTTCGCGATGAGGAGTTGTGTAGACCTTCGCGTTCGCAAGGTTTGCTTCACGTTCGCATAGAAGGGGCCTGGGGCCCTGCCTGATTTGTTCATCGCGTTCGCAATTGGTTGAACGCGTTCGCGTAAGAGGATGAGCTGGAGCATCGCGTTCGCGGACCTGGAGTCGCGTTCGCGGACCTGGAGTCGCGTTCGCGGACCTGGAGTCGCGTTCGCGTAGAGGAAATGTGTGGTCAATGGAATCGGTTCATCGTGAATGCGGAGGTGTTGACCGCGTTCGCGTAATGTAAAATTTGGGCATTCAGAGGGGTTTTATAATATTTCATCCGCGAGCTTATGTCATTTTTCCTCCATTGTTGAGCAATTTTGGATCTTGGGAGAGTAAATTGAAGAGGGATTCAAGGAGGGTTGATTGAAGGTAATATTTTTGAACTTAAAACACGATTATATTGTGAAGTTGGTCTTGAAATTCATGGAAATTAAGCCTAAAATTGATGAACTAGGGCTTGAGTTTTTGATATTTCAAATTGGGATTTGATAGGTCATTTGAGCTCGGATTTGGGAGTTCTTGGTATGTATGGACTCGTGGCAAGATGAGGAATCCGGTAATATAAGTTTTGTAATTTTTCGAGAAGCGGGCCCGGGGCTCGGGTTTTGCTATTTTCGAGATCTTTGCTATTTTTTGATTATTTTTGATTGGGTATTGTTCCCTTAGCATATTATGATGTATTTGCTCTGATTTTGGTTAGATTCGACGCGCGTGGAGGACGATTTGAGGGCAAAATCGTTGTGAGCTAGAGATTTCACCGGTTTGAGGTGAGTAATGATTGTAAATGATATCTTGAGGGTTTGAAACCCCGGATTGCACATCGTAGTGCTATATTGAGGTGACTTGCACGCCGGATAGTGGGCGTGGGGTAGAGCACCACTGGGGATTATGACTTGGTCCGTCCCTATTGATTAATTTACCGCGTATTCGTCTGCAATTTATTTGTTATCACTGTTGTTTGGATTGATTGCCGTATTTGGGCTTCGTGCCAACTATTTGAACCCTTTGGGGATTATTCTCACTGTCTTCCTCACTATTTTGACTTATTACTTGAACTCAGTCATACTATTTCTCCACTACTTTACAACTCAACCTTTTTTACTCATATTAAGTTTTAAATGATAATTCGGTATGAGGACTATTGTATTACTAGTGCCCGAGGGGCTTGTGATGATATTCTGACTAAGTGCGATCGAGGGCTGGATATGAGGATACACGGAAGGATGTGAGGCCTAAGGCCTGGATGTGAGGATTATAAATGGATCGGACTGCATGCCGCAGTAGTATGTTATATGGATCGGACTGCATGTATATATTGGATCGGACTGCACGCCGTAGTAGTAAATTATATGGATCGTACGGCACGCCGCAGTATGTATATATTGGATCGGACTGCACGCCACAGTGATATATAGCACTTGGGCTATAGGAGCCCCTCCGGAGTCTGCACCCCCATAGTGAGCGCGGGTACCCATATGGATCGGGCTGCACGCCACAGCGATATGTGGATCGGGGTGTACGTCGCTGCGGTTATTGTGTGATACTATTTCTGAGAGTGATATGAAAGAGAGAGCCTGAGGGGCCGAGAGTGTTGTGGAGAGTGAGCCTGAGTGGCTGGTTCAGTTTGAGATATTGCACGAGGGGCGAGCTTTTATATGCCCATTTTGCGTATTTCTTGCCTTTTTACCTGTTGTAGTGTGGTATTTGTGCCCGAGGGGCGAATTTTCTGTGCTAATCAGCACTAACTATTTTGAAATCATTTTCGTAATTATTGAAAAGACCATTTTCGAAAGAGATTTGAACTGAGCCGAAACATTTCTAAAGATTTCACTGATTTCATTATTTTCTCAGAAATCGTACCCGGCTTCTGTATAGCATGTTGGTTGCTTTACGTGATTTCTAGCTGCTCAGTTATTATTTACTTTTATTACTCACTGAGTTGGAGTACTCACTTTATTCCCTGCACCTCGCGTGCAGATGTAGGTATTGTTCACCCGGTAGCGGGTTTTGAGTTGGTTGAAGGTATTGCTATTGTAGCTAAGCAGAGTGACCGCCAGCGTTCGCGGCATCGGACTTCATCTTTTGAACTCCAAATTTTACTGTATATATATTATTGGCCCTGTAGTGGTGTTCAGTCTTCTTTAGATGCTCGTAAATTGTGACACCCCTATCGGGTTGTGTTGGGTTGTAAATATTGGTTATTATTGTCATTAAGTTGTATTTATCTATTCATTATGTTTAATAATTGCTAAAGAGGTGATTTGGGTTAGTTGGTTGGCCTTGTCTTCACGAGATGCGCCATCACGATCGGGTTTGGAAATTGGATTGTGACAAGTTGGTATCAGAGCCTAGGTTACTAGGTCTTACGAGTCATGAGCCGGTTTAGTAGAGTCTCGCGGATCGGTACAGAGACGTCTGTATTTATCCTAGAGAGACTACAGAACCTTTAGGAAAACTTCCCTTTCTTGGAACTCTTATCGTGCCTACTTGATTCAACTTGGAATATAACCCTTGAAATTCCTTCCTCATGTCGGCATGCGTACATGAGTGCTTAGTATTGTATGTGCCTGGATGGCTGGTGATTCCTCGATCAAGGGGCGAGATGTGATCTCTGTGAGTTTGAGGTTTGGCCAGTCTGGAAGAATTGAGGCTGGATCTTTGCCTATGGCTTGAGCACCGAGGTGCTGATTATGTGAGCAAGTGTTTTGAACTTATATGTTCGGTATTCTCCCTATTAGCCGGAAAGGCGGTTTGGTATTTATGTTATGAGTATGTTAGTCCTGCGAGATGTATCTATATGACTTGGTAGTGATGAAAAAGTCTGTTGAATGGTAGATGAGCTGTTAAGTGTTCGATTCCAATTGTGATTCGATGTGTAGCCTGAATATGGGCACGTGAAGAATACTTTTGTATCTCCTAGTTGGGAAGTGAAGTACATTACAGGCGACTGTATGAGTTCTGCCTCAGGAAGACTAAATGGTTGTGTTATGTGTATGATGGTGGAAGGTGTGTTGAAATACTAAACTGAGGCGAAACAAGTGGGTTATCTCCTGCGGAGTGTTCTTAAGTGGTACAATTTTTTTTTATGTATATTGTTAAAAGATCCCATGTGTAATTGAAAGGTACGTATTGTAATTTGAAAATTTTGGGTCACTTAAGAGAGTGGACTCAGCTGATGAGAGGATGAATGTGAGATTTGTAGAGCATTACAGTACTAGATGATCTGTGTTTTCACAAACTTGTAAATGATTTGATTTTAATCTCACTATGGTATTGTGGCATCATTAGAGTAAAAGTGTTATGAGTTGTTGAATGTGTCTTGATGTATGGCTTCGAGCCAAGTTGGGGAGGTAGATATCGATTAGTTGATAGTACGGTTATGTGCGACGTTGGTCCCTTTGCTAGGTATGCTGGCGGATCAGTCCTGGTTGCAGAAATTGAGCCGAGGATGGCACAAGTGAAGAAAAATTTTGACAAAGGTTATATGGTGCTTCGTAGATTTGGGGGAATAATAAGATGTTTTGAGCTGTTGAGGATAAAGAATGCTCAGCGTATAGAGAAGGAAGATGCTTATTTGTATTGGAATGAGATCATATCCTGCGGTGTCAGGGTGCTAACAAGGCACGAGTGGTTCTGTTCCTTGAGTCAGGTAATTTGCAGATTGAATAAGGGTGAATGACTTTCGAGAATGATTCTAATGTGTTCAACATTTTTCATGTATCAATCAGGAGTCTCAAGGTTGTGTATGTGGTCAGAGACTGTGTATTCATCGGGGAATGTCGAGGCTTGTGGCATTTTTATATTAATTATGGGATCCTATGTATCAGCATCTGGAAAGTAATGGCAACGAATTCAGGTTTGCAGGAAGTTCTTCAAAGTGAAGTGTTTTGGAAGGTGGTATTTTAGTGAACAGCTGAGAGAGTATTCGGTGGCCTATGGGTCTTAGATAGTGTGGTCTTATGTTTGAATCTTGTGTGGTAGGCCTAGATTGAGGCATTGTGATGCTACAGCGAGGGAGAAATATCAAGTTGATGATGAATCGGAAAGGAAATTAGATAGATGGAATAGCTTGATAATAGACCGAATCGGTATGGTAAGGGTATGATTAATTCTTTGTATGTGCTCGAGGTAATGAGCTTTTACAGGCATTTTGGCAGCAATGCTCTTGAGTTTTGACGGCTTGCTCAGCTTGGTTTAGATAGAAGGATTCAGTCCTGGCAGTTTAGCTTGAGCGAATGGAATAAGGAGAGAGTCCTTGATGGGTTTTATCGTGGTTTGGGGATGTATATATCCTTCTACGGGCATGCGAAGCATATGATGTGTTATTATTTTCTTCTAGATGGGATTGACGGAAGATCTTGGCTAGATGAGTTACAGTTCAGTGCTGGAAAGAAGTTCATAAAATTCTTAGGCAACGGGTAGCCTCAGGTAATCAAGGAAATGGTACTGCTAATTGGAAGTGATTTGATAAGAGTATATGTCTCAGAGGAAGGGTAATGTGATTAGACTGATGATACTTCGATAGTATTGCGGCATTTTTCTTGTTGGATCGACTGCGGATATCTGAGTTTGTTCATGGCGCAGGGAAATTTTTGAATATCTTTCGTGGAACGATTTGGTATTTGAGGTGTGATATGTATTCATACGGCGGAATTTGGGATCGGGTATAGTGATTCGTGTGCTATATGGAGTTGGAGACTAGGAGTTCTCATAATCAGACTATGCAGTGGTTGTAGATCGTGTGTATCGGCACCGTTAGCGGCTATTGGGATTTGGAGACCCGAGTTGATCTTTCTTTTCTTGATATATTAGAATTTGGATATGATATTGGGGTATAGATTGTTGTCTTAGTGTTGTGTTATTCTAAACTATTGTGCTATGGGCTATGTTGGAAAATGCCACAGGTCGCATGGCGAGGTGCATCAGATTATGTTCTAACAGAGTGGTTTGTATTCCAAAGACCAGCGGACGGTTGGGAAGGATTGCTTTCCTTAATTGGGCCTTTGTGGCAGATGTTAGTGTAGAGGTTTCTACCATTGATTTAGTTCCAGTATTGAGGGACAATTTTGGATGCGTTTCTTGTGGCCGGGCATGTTGTCGGGCGAGATTGTGGATTTTTGTATTTATTTGGTGCCGGGCATCGTATCGTACAGCTCCGAAAGGAGTTATAGTAGTGGAAGGAGCAGCTTCAGGCTTCTTGGTATTGAGTTCATTGGCAGGCCGATGTGGCTACGTATTTAGATGGAGTTAGCTTGGTTAGTCTCGAGTTGTATTGTTAAGGGATAGGTTGATTCGATAGTAATTGAACTTGTTAATGATCTGGGGAGATTTATGAGTTGCTTTTCTGTGCTGTGAGGCGTTATGATTGGTTGGATATGGGCACATGTGGTGCGGTTCTATTGAGGAGTCAGAGAGAAAGTCGAGCTGGAAGAGTAATTGAGTGTGGCTCGGTAAATGGAGTATTGCTTACGGCCTATCAGGTTGCGTGCCATATGTTATTTGTTTCACCATGGGTGCAATGAATGGATTTGGTTTTAGACATCAAATTATACGTGGTTGTCGATTTTGAGCATGGCAACTTGAGGTGTTTCATGGGTAACAGTGTTTGGGTAGAATCGCGCATTGTGGCGAGGCCACGCGGGGGTATGACCCTTTAGGGTAGATTCAGGTATCCTATTTCCCTATTGTGAGACGGGGTCTCAGCCTTGTGTTATAATGGTACTAATGAGCTTGAGGTACAACTCTTTCGTTTGAGTCATTTGTCATGATTTGAGTATGTTCAGACTGTTCCTCATTGGTACGTGTATTATGCAAGTTGTGGCTTAGGCCTGTGTTGAGGTGTCATATCACCGGAGTGGTGGGTTGGATTAGAGGAGATCGTTGGAGTCATTAATGAGTACGAACAGATTTGATTTAGCTTGCTGGAAGGATAATATCGAGGATCGGCTCGAAAATCTGTTGTGGTATTAGTCAAAATGGAAGTGGCTTCATAAATGGTTGATCTGAGAGATGGTTATGGTTTGCTGCATGTTTTATTTATCGTTAGCAGTATATGGAAGTGTTGGAATGAGACTTTAGCTAAATAAGAGATTTTCTATCGATATTTGGTTGTTGTGGGTAACTAATGTGAATGGAAGTTATCGTATCGAGTGCTTGGATTATGGGGTATATCATATGACTTCAGCTGAGGTTGCAAGTATGGGTATTACAGCTGGTTCGGGACTATTCAAAGTATAGGTGTGAGATTTTGATCGTATTGATGGTTCCATAATTCTATAATTTATGGACTAGATTGGATTGGGTAATTTCAGCTATGTTGTGTTATCAGACCTATATGAGATAGGGTGACGTCGGATACCCCGGGTATATTCTTGGTAAGGTTATTCAGCTATTGGTTGGCTTCTAGGACAACTCTGGGTACGCTCCGGGGGGAGCGTTTGTTTAAGTTGGGGAGGATGTGACGACCCGGCCCGTTGTCTCATGTGTTACTGCTCTGTTTTCCCCATTTTATGCTTCTTAATGTTTCATTATCAGTATGTGGTGTGTTAGAGTTGATTTGAATTGGTATTGGTAGAAAATGAGACACTTAGCCTCTTTAAGGAAGGCTTAAGCTGGAAAAGTCAACCGGATGTTGACTTATGAGTTATAGGGCTCGGATATGATTTCTGGTGTTTCGGTTAGCTTCGGGGGATGATCTGTGACTTAGGAGTGTGATCGGAATTTATTTTGGAGGTCCGGTGTAAATTAGGCTTGAATTGGCGAAGTTAGTATTTTGGTGAAATCCGATTGATAGGTGAGATTTTGATCCGAGGGTCAGAATGGAATTCCGAGAGTTGTTGTATCTTCGTTAGGTGATTATGGATATGTGTGCAAAATTTCAGGTTATTCGGACATCGTTTGGTTGGGTTTTCGATCGAATGCGTGTTTCGGAAGTTTTGAAGAAACTTAGGCTTGAATCCAATGTGAATTGATGAATTTAGTGTCGTTTGATGTGTTTTGATGATTGGAACAAGTTCGTATGATGTTTTGGGATATGTTGGTGCCTTTGGTTGAGGTCCCGGGGGCCTCTGGGTGAATTCAGATGGCTTAACGGAAGTTTTTAACTTGGAAGTTATTGCAGATTTTTGCCCAGCTGTTGCAGACCTTCGCTTTCGTAGCCTTAGAAACATGTTCGCGATGAGGAGTTGTGCAGACCATTACGTTCGCGAGGGTTGCTTCACGTTCGCATAGAAGGGGCCTGGGGCCCTGCCTGATTTGTTCATCGCGTTCGCGATTGGTTGAACGCGTTCGCGTAAGAGGATGAGCTGGAGCATCGCGTTCGCGGACCTGGAGTCACGTTCGCGTAGAGGAAATTTGTGGTCAACAGAATCTGTTCATCGCGCATGCGGAGGTGTTGACCGCGTTCGCATAAGGTAAAATCTGGGCGTCAAGAGGGGTTTTTATAATATTTCATCCGCGAGCTTATGTCATTTTTCCTCCATTGTTGAGCGATTTTAGAGCTTGGGAGAGTAAATTGAAGAGGGATTCAAGGAGGGTTGATTGAAGGTAAGATTTTTGAACTTAAAACGTCATTATATTGTGAAATTGGTCTAGAAATTCATGGAAATTAAGTCTAAAATTGATGAACTAGGGCTTGAGTTTTTGATATTTCAAATTGGGATTTGATAGGTCATTTGAGCTCGGATGTGGGAGCTCTTGGTATGTATGGACTCGTGACGAGACGAGGAATCCGGTAATATAAGTTTTATAATTTTTAGTGAAGTGAGCCAAGAGCTCGGGTTTTACTAGTTTCGAGATCTTTGCTATTTTTTGATTGTTTTCGATTGGGTATTATTCCCTTAGCATATTTGATGTGTTCGCTCTGATTTTGGTTAGATTGGACCCGCGCGGAGGCCGATTTGAGGGCAAAAGAGTCGCGAGCTAGAGATTTTACCGGTTCGATGTGAGTAATGATTGTAAATGATATCCTAAGGGTTTGAAACCCCGGATTGCACATTGTAGTGCTATATTGAGGTGACTTGCACGCCGGATAGTGGGAGTGGGGTAGAGCAACGCTGGGGATTGTGACTTGGTATTTCCCTATTGATTAATTTATCGCGTATTCAACTGTAATTTATTTGTTATCACTGTTGTTTGGACTGATTGCCGTATTTGGGCTTCGTGCCAACTATTTGAACCTTTTGGGGATTATTCTCACTGTCGTCCTCACTGTTTTGACTTATTACTTGAAATCAGTCATACTATTTCTCCACTACTTTACAACTCAGCCACTTTTACTCATATTGAGTCTTAAATGATAATTTAAATGATAATTCGGGCTGAAGACTACTGTTTTACTAGTGCCCGAGGGGCTTGTGATGATATTCTAACTGAGTGCGGACGAGGGCCGGATGTGAGGATACACAGAGGGATATGAGGCCTAGGGCCTGGATGTGAGGATTATATATGGATTGGACTGCACGCCGCAGTAGTATATTATATGGATCGGATTGCACGCTGCAGTATGTATATATTGGATCGGACTGCACGCCGCAGTAGTATATTATATGGATCGGACTGCACGCCACAGTAGTATATTATATGGATCAGACTGCACGCCGCAGTATGTATATATTGGATCGGACTGCATGTCATAGTGATATATAGTGCTTGGGCTGTAGTAGCCCCTCCGGAGTCTCTACCCCCACAGTGAGTGCGGGTACCTATATGGATCGATATGCACTCCCCATCGAGCTATGGATCGGGCTGCACGCAGTAGCGATATGTGGATCGGGTTATGCGCCGCAGCGGTTATTATGTGATACTGTTTCTGAGAGTGATATAAGAGAGAGAGAGCCCGAGGGGTCGAGAGTGTTGTGGAGAGTGAGCCCGAGGGGCTGGTTCAGTTTGAGATATTGCCTGAGGGGTGCCCATTTTGCATACTTCTTGCCTTTTTACCTGTTGTACTGTGATATTTGTGCCCGAGGGGCAATTTTCTGTGCTAATCAGCACTAACTATTTTGAAACCGTTTTTGGAATTATTGAAAAGACCCATTTTCGAAAGGGATTTGAACTGAGCCGAAACATTTCTAAATATTTCACTGATTTCATTATTTTCTCAGAAATCGTACCCGGCTTCTGTATAGCATGTTGGTTGCTTTACGTGATTTCTGGCTGCTCAATTATTATTTACTTTTATTACTCACTGAGTTGGAGTACTCACTTTATTCCCTGCACCTCGCGTGCAGATGCAGGTATTGTTCACCCGGTAGCGGGTTTTGAGTTGGTTGAAGGTATTGCTATTGTAGCTGAGCAGAGTGACCGCCAGCGTTCGCAGCACCGGAATTCATCTTTTGAACTCCAAATTTTATTATATATATTATTGGCCTTGTAGTGGTGTTCAGTCTTCTTTAGATGCTCGTGGCTTGTGACACCCCGTTCGGGTTGTGTTGGGTTGTAAATGCTGGTTATTATTGTCGTTAAGTTGTATTTATCTATTCATTATGTTTAATAATTGTTAAAGAGACTATTTGGGTTAGTTGGCTGGCCTTGTCTTCACGAGAGGCGCCATCACGACAGAGTTTGGAAATTGGGTCGTGACACCCAGTTTCCAACTACAGAGGGAAATAAAAATTTTATTGAATTATGACCGAACCCATAAGGCTGCTTACGTATCCCCTCTTAAATGGGAATCAGGTCAAATAGTTCAAATTATATCATATAAGAAAGCATGAAAATCATACATAGTAGCGCTTGACTGCATCTGAATTGATTGGTTTTGGCCAAACTTCTCTGTACATTTCGGTAAGTATAATGGCTCCTCTTGTTAGAACCTGGTGAACCATGTATAGACCATGCTAGTTGGGAGAGAACTTAACTTTGGCTTCGTCTTGATGCGAGAAAATGTTTTTAACACCAGCTGCCTTGGTGTGAACTGTCTCGGCTTGACTTTCTTGTTGAAAGATGTGGACATTCTGTTCTGATAAAGCTGACCATGGCAAACTGCATTCATCCTCTTTCCATCTATAAGAGCCACCTGTTCGTAACGACTCCTCACCCATTCTGCATCGTCGAGTTCTGCTTCCTGTATGATCCTCCCCCCAAACTTGCTGTATGTTTTTGGTTTGTCTCCTTAGTATTTTTACCTTTTGAAACCACAAATCAGCCTAACATTTCCTCCCTTTAGGATTAGTAGTCCTAATTACCTCCAGGATTGATAGGATTGGGGCAGGTAATAGCATGCAATAAGTAAATGAGACCATTCCGCTCTTTAATTCCTTGACAGGGTGGGAAAGGGTAGATATGAATATGATGACCACACGATAACACCATGTCTAAGAGTGATTACCAGGTGTAGTGTGGAGTGATCCATATTATTAATAAACCTATGACCCCCTTCCCTTTGCACTTTGTTTCTTTAAATCTTTTAAAATGTTTCTTCTAAATCAACTCTCTCTAATGCTTTCCGACTTTGTTTATTTCTAACCTTTATGTGAAAATCCCCTCTTATTTGAGGTCTTACTTGCCTATGTATTATTCATACTATAAGTCACAACAATAGTTTGACCAAGAACCATACTAGTAGATTTTTAGGGGTGCCTAATACCTTCCCCTTAGAATAATTTCAAGCCCTTACCCAATCTCTAGTTATCCAAACAAAACCCTTCTTAGTATCGTAATGCACTTAAATCATTAGGTGGTGACTCTTCAATTCTCTTAAACCCAATTCCCAAAAGGGAACAAGTTGTCCTCCCAAATGTCATAAACCCAATTTTTGCAGAGGAAAAAGGGGGTGCGACACTCTGTGCCACCATTATGGCTCCTACTTCTCTTTTCTTAGACATACCACCTGACTATAAGGCCTTGTTTGTAGCTTGCAAGGCCTCAAAATTTGTAACCAAACCACTTTTGATTCCCTCTTCGATCCTTTCTCCCAGTTTGATAATGTTAGCAAATTTGTGTCCCTTGATTATCATTAGCCTTTCATAATATTGTGGGTCTTGAGCCCGGACGAAGAATTTGTTCATTTGTTCTTCTTCTAGGGAGGGTCTGACCTTGGCAGCTTTGGACCTCCAACGAGTAGCATATTCGCGGAAGGTTTTTGTAGGCTTCTTCTTTAGATTTTGAATATAGAACACATCTGGCACATTCTCCGTGTTGAACCTGAATCTGTCCATAAAATCAGACGCAGTGTTTTCCCAGTTCGACCACTTCTTTGGATCTTGGCTAATGTACCAAGATAAAGCATCTTCCTTCAAGTTCCTCATGAAAAGCTTCATGCAAATTTTCTCGTCTTTTCCTACTCCCGTCAATTTGTCACAATATGTTCTCAAATGGACTCTTTGATCCCCTATACCATCAAATATTTCAAACTTAGGAGGTTTGTACCCTCGGCCAGTTTGACGTGGGGCTGTATGAAAAGATCTTCGTAGTTTAGCCCTTCAATTCACTTACTACCTTCAATGCCTTGAATTCTGCTAGTCAACCTTTTAAGTTCTTTGGCCAGGTTACTGATGAGCACGTCCTTATAATTAGACTCGGGTGTGCTTGAGATGGGTTGGGTGCAATGCGGCACAATCTCCATGTAGATGGGGGTATTATGTTGGGTGTGGCAGTGATCATTTATAGATTTTTGGATTTTCGAGATGAGCAGTGGGGTGTTATTTGAGGTATAGTAGGTGATGAGTAGTGGGATGGTTTTGTTGCTTTGGGATATTTTATTGAGGTACAGGATTCTGAGCACTTGGGAAATTAACCTCTGGAGTGGTGAGGGAAAATGACAGATTTGCCAGATTCCGAACATGGTCAAGTTCTTCTTAAAATTTCAGTAGCTTTTGTTCCAATTGGGATGCATTTTCATTGGGAATCAGAGTACCGTGACCATGAGTGACATCTACCCGTTCAGTTGAGTTCTCCTTTACAGCGTTGTTCGAATCTTCCATCTTCCCTTTGCTCTTGTGTCTAATAAGACTGAGAGGAGGAGTAGGTGGAGGGCCCTTGGATCTCGTGAGAAAAGATGATGATGCCATAGTGAACGAACTAACCTTTGGGGGGAGGGGAAATAATAAACAAAAAAATAAAATAAAAAGGTAACAAGTTAGTGAGGATCGTTAAAAATGTTGCAATATTTAAACACATAGTACCGGAATATAAAATGTGTCCTAATTTGGGAGCCTCGTTGTGCCCGAGGTAGGCCTAGCAACAAATTGATTTGGAGAACTTAGGATGCTAAATGTCTCATTTTATTGACAAACAATAGACGAATCCTAGTTGACATTAAATAAATAGGAAATGGAAATCGCTAATGGCCATTTGGGGTGTTCAAAACTGATCCGAAATTGAAAACCGAACCGAACCGAACTGAAGCCTAATGGCTTACTGGGAACGACTTAACGGCTTAACGGTCGGGAACGGATTGAATTTTTTTATTAATCGCTTATCGGTTTGGGGGAGAGGGATTATTCAATTTTCTTAACGGATAATTCATTAACCCGTTAAGAATATATATACATACATATATATATATATATATATATATATATATAATTTATTTTTATTTATATATATTAAATATAAAAAACTAAAACCCTTAAAAATGAATAAGTATAGCAAAAACAGACAATCCGTATGTTCTGTCTCCAAACTCTAAAGCCTAACCTATTCCTAATTCCTACTTCTAGAGAAACCCTAACGCCTAAAGCAGCAGCCACCGCCCACCGCCCACTGCCCACCAGTCCTCTCCTCATCATCATTGACTTCCACCAGCCGCCAGCCTCCCTCTCGTCGTCATGTCTCTCCAGGTACTCTTCTTATCCGGGTACTTTTACTTATGAATAAGAATTTTTGCGAGGACTTTAAAGAGGAGTATTTTTCACAAATGTCAACTACAGTAAAGGTGCAATCTGAGGCAACTCAAGTAGTTGAAGAAGTTGTTATTAATTTTGATAATTTTAGGGTTTTCTTCTTTGTCTTCATTTCTCTGTTCTTATGTTTTGCACTGTGAAAATTAATCGTATTTGGTTATTCTCTTCAAAATAATTTTTTTCTCTTTTCTTTTTGAATAGTATGTTATCCACATGTCAAGAATATTTCGTTTTGCATTTTTATCTGTGGATTTACTTGGCAAGAGAATCTTGTGCTTCAAAATTCTACTAGTTTTAACTTTAATTTTACTAGGAGTTTAAGCAACTTATTATAGTGTTGATCAAATGTAAGATAGAATGAATGAAGTTAAGAAGTCCAAATCATATTAACAAAATCCAAAGTAACTCAAGAGAATTCATATAAATATATAATGCCCAAAATATGTCATGAAAAAAAAAAGGACGCTACATAATAAGTTCTAGTAAAACCAATGGAATGAAGGATCAAATGAAGATAGTAACGAAGTATAAACTCCATTTTGATCAGCTAATAAATTAGCAGAAAATTCAACTTGTTGTCCTTGAGTTGGTGACTGAGTTTGGAGTAAGTCAATTTCAGCTTGTACTTTAGCCAATTGGCATTGTAATTGGAAGATTTCTTCATGTAAAACAGTAATGATCCCATCCCCTGTTTTTTCATCTCCACTTCAATACCAAAAATGACAACCCCATTTCACCAGCTACACATCATTTCTCTTTTCGAGGGGTTTAAGAAGGGAGAAACAAAATACAAATGTTAGAATCAAAATGAACCAACAACAGAAACAGAGATTTCTATGTAAAAATAAATTACACTATTTCTTTGTTATAAATGTGTTCAACTTTAATAACCAAATACGATTAGTTTACAAGTTGATGTCTTTATTCTCATTCCTTTTCTTTTGTTATTGCAGCGACTCATACATGGCTGAAAATATACAAAGTGATAAGGTGATGATGGATGAAAGTGGGGCTTCTAATTCAAATGCAACAAGTCAAGCTCAAACAATGGAGTCAAATATAACCAAAAAAGGAGAAAAAGGTCTGTTGTGTGGGATCATTTCATAGAAATTATTACTTCTGAAGGGAGTGCAAAAGTAAAATGTGACTATTGCTTTATTGAGTATGTATTGAAGACCAAAGACGGTACGTCGACACTTCTTTCTCATATACTTAAGTGTCCTAAACGCATGCTATTGTCGATAGAAAACAATCAAATTTAGGCTTTCAATCTGCTCCGGGGTTAGTCAGGGTGACGTAGTTGTTGTTACTTAAAAATTTGAACAAGAAGAATGTAGGAAGGAATTATGTCGTATAATAATAGTTGATGAGCTTCCTTTTAGCTTTGTTGAGAAAGAAGGTTTTAGAGACTTTATGAAAGTAGCGCAACCTTATTGAGGAAGATCTTGATAAAATTAAGCAGCTTGAACAAGGTAATAATACTGTTACTATATTTGTTGTATATAAGTTTTGTTGATATGCTTCTATTTATCCCATGACTCATTATTTTAATTTTTTTTCAGATTTAGCCAGCAATGAAAAAGACCCTTCCGTAATTGACATGTAGTGTTTATATATTTGGTAAGATTATTCATCAGCAATTCTTTTTCTAAAACTTTTCACTTCTATGCTTAACATTTCCATTAGTCAGCTGTGCTAGTTTTGGTCAGAAAGATTTGTTGCAAACAACACAAAAAGTCTAATTCAAAAGAACCATTTTGGTTATCTAACTTAAATGCGATATATGGTTAAAGATTCTTCACTTATGTGATTTGCATTTTCTATTAGTCAGTTGGGCATGTACTTGGTAGACTAATTTATAGAATGTCAATTCCAGATTTATAAATGAACACTTGTTGTTTGTGCCTGACACGCTTTTGCTTCTTAGTGGCTGCAAGATGAGAAGCTTGCTTCAACTATGAGAGAACAGAAACAACAGGCATTCTGCACTATCTATTAACACTGTCTTTTGACTTTTTTTATTTGTTTAGCATTCTGCAGTAGTGTTTTCTGAGTTTTATCCAACACTGTTTACTATTAATACTTTGTATTGTTGTGCACTTGTTTATTCATTAATGCAACTATTTAACAGGATCAACTATTAATACTTACTGCACACTTAAGTGACTTCTTACAAAGATTCAATTTTTCAATACATATTACAACTAATGAAGTCAGTAGAATTGAATTCACCAGAAATGACAAATGATAGACTTGGAATCAAAAGCACCTAAAAATATGAAACTTTCGAACAAATTATATTTGCAGGAACAAAGAAAACAATCCATATAATTGACTTCTAAAAAAGATTCAATTTTTCAATACATATTATAGCTGAAGAAGTTAGTAGAAGGGGAGATATTTAGTGAATATGTATGTTAGGCCGATAAACCGCCCGATAAGAGCTAAACCGATACCAATCCACCCGATATCGTATCGAGTGGCTAACGAATTAATACATTCAAAAGCCGATAAACGTTAAGCCAAACCGTTAAGAGTAAAAAGCCGCCCAATCCGCCCGGCCTTATTACATTTTATAAAGCAAAAAGAAAAATTCCTATCTACTTGGTCCCAAAAGGACCTTCCCCAGATTCGGAATCCCTGGCTCCATCGAACAACTTTCCTAATTCGCCAAGTCCCAACAATTGAATCTCCATGAGGGATGGTAGATTTCTAGATATTTTCTGACAAGAGCTTTGTCACTAGAATGTAGATCATTCCTCTAGCTTAGCAACCTTGGGTGGACGTTGGTGACGATGTCGAATCTGGGGACTTCGTGCCTTAAATTCTGTAAAATAGAAGGATTAGACCGTACACCCTCCATACTCGACTATCTAACGTCAATAATTGGCATAAAATCACTTAATTTTCCAAATAAATGCACAGAACGTGATGATGTTCGTTTGGGTTATAGGGAAACCTAAGGGACTTTGGACAAGGCTATCTTAAAGAGTCATTATGCGGACAACATAACTGACTCGGATAGGTTTGACCATGATGCATGCATAGTTTAAACAGAGTAAGGTTTTATGGGATTTTAGATTGGTACCCTTGAGCGGAAAACTAAAGAGGGGAAAGGTGCGGAACCGTCAACTACAATGTTGATCGACTGATTTTACCACAAATATACCTTTTTCGAATTTAGGGGATGGTAATATCGGAAGAGTGCAACCATTCATTATAAGCATTGCTGTTTGGAATGAGTGGAATATGATGTTGAGGAAGATTATGCAACAGTTAAAAGCATGTAGTCATGTATTTGCATTTTAAGAAAGTAGTAAATATAACGATTTCATAATGTAAAGCAGTAGCAAATGAAAGCAGCAAAGAAAAGAAAAAAGGAGACAAGTCAGTTTTGCAATCAAAATGGAAATTGAATGCTTCACAATAAAAGTTTGAAATGATAAAAGCCTAAAATTCCCCAGCGGAGTCGCCTTGCTGTTGCGCCACCTTTTTCTCGTGAAATTAGTTTTATGATATTTGGGAGGACAACTCATTCCTTTTGGGAATTGGGTTTCACTTGAAGAGTCGTCACCTAATGATTAGGGTGCATTATCACACCACGGAGATTTTATTTGAATGATCAAAGATTGGATAAGGGCTTGAAATTATTCCAAGGGGAAGATGTTAGGCATCCCTCAGAATTCACTAGTGTTGTTCCAGGCCAGACCGTTGTTCTGAATTTATGTGTAAATAATAGTTTCAAAGAAGCAAGTAGAGAAAAACCTTGGAAAATACTTATATATGCATATATAAGCTATTTTGAAGATATTTTGCATATTTAAAAATACAAAAAAAATTGAGTATCAACACACGACCAGATATAGTTTGTGCTATAAGTAAATTGAGTCGATATACAAGCAATATAGGTCAATCTCATTGGATGGCCATGAAACTTGTTTTATGGTAATTAGTACATACCCAGAACTTTTCTTTACACTACAGTAAATATCCTGCAGCTATGAGGGATACTGTAAAGCAAATTGGATCACCGAATCAACTGATTCCAAGTCCGCAAGTGGATATGTATTCACTATTGGTGGAGGAGCGGTATCATGGAAGTCGTCCAAACAAACTTGTATTGCCCACTCTACAATGGAGTCTGAAATCATAGCCTTAGATAAGGCCGATGAAGAAGTTGAATGGCTCCGAAATTTTTTGGAAGATATTCTATTTTGGCCGAAACCATTGGCACCAATATGCATACATTATGATAGTCAAGCAGAAATTGGAAGGGTTGGGAGCGTTATGTATAGCGGTAAATCTCGTTATATACGACGAAGACATAAAAATGTTAGACAATTACTCTCTAGAGGAATTATCAAGATTGACTATGTAAATTCAAGTGATAATATGTCGGATCTACTTACAAAACGCCTAACTATAGAGGTAGTTGAGAAGTCATCAAGAGGAATGGGACTGTGACCGAGAACAAGACGTAGTGGCGGTAACTCTACCTAGAAGACTGGAGATTCCAAGATCTAGGTTCAAGGAGATCAAACAAAGTTATTAATGATGGTTCCACATTTTCTATTAAACTTTTGGTCCATTCTCGCGATGATGATTTCTAAATTTGATACGGGGTATATCAAATAGTATATCTACGGGATGAAACATTTAGGAATCACCTATGTAAGTGTGAAGTGTTAGCCACTTCAAGGAGAATTTTGTAAGGCCAGTTCTCTACTCACTTATGAAATTAAGGTGGTGTTCATCGCTGTAACGAACATAACAATGAGAACCAAAGACGGTTAATGGTTGCTTGTGTGACTTGTGGTTGTCTAGGTATACACTAAAGTTTGACGATTCAAAGATATCAAATCTACCGATTGATCGAGTATTATCCGACAGAAGTTTACTACGGAAAGGTCAAAGGGAAACTTACTTATCCGGATGTAATTAATCCTTGCTTGCGAATCATACAGTTTTTACGCATATTTCCGTGATATAAGTTTTCCAGATTCATGTGGGGGATTGTTGGGTTTTTTATGTATTTAATTAATATATTAAATACTTAAAAGTGAGTGAATGGAAAATGGAGGAAAATAAAATTTTAAGAGAAATTTTAAGTTGCCCCTTGGCAAATGGACATTGTCCCATATTGGAAGAGGAAGAGATTTTTTAAGGGTATATAATCAATTGATCTTCTTCTAGCTCTTAAAGAGTTAAGAAGAAGGCAAGCCTTGCGTCGTCGTCGTCATCGTCGCTCAGCTCGATTTCAGCTTCGGATTAGAATTCGGATTCGGATTTGGTCAAATGATCAATTGATTGATTAACTTTTTGGACCAAATTTTTTTGTCAATAGTAAAGTATTAATAAAAATATTATTAAATATTTATTTTAATAACAGAATGTTAATTTTAAAATTTATATTAAATCCTCCAATCCATTTTTTCTATTTTGGTAACAGAAAATTAACTGCCCTTCAATTTTTCCTCTTTATTTTCCCTCTTTATTGTTGAGTAAATGGCTATTTATGTAATGGAATTTATGTTGTGGTCGTTTTGCATAAACAGACATACTGAAGAGTTGTACCTCTTTAGATTTCAGCCCAACTTTGGCTATTAATACAACACACTATTCTGCTCAAAATTTCACTACGATTTTTTGAGTTTCTCCTCCTTCTTCTGCACACTTTTAGCATCAAACAAAGCAACTGTAAGTGTGATTTGCTACTGAACTTTGTGTTCGCTGAAACACTGAGGTTTGAAGTATCACTACACCAGTGTGTAATTCGTTCTATCCTATGAGGAAATAATCCATAACATTGGGTACTAGGCGGGGATTAAATTCCTTAAGAAAACACTGTGAATTCAGTGGGCTTGAATTAATTTTCTGTTGTTTCATTGTTCATTTCTGTTTATGTTTATATATATTTGCAAAATTATTTTACAAATACAATATACTAACAGAGGAAAGTGTGTCATGAACTGTAGATTAAATATTTCTATATTCTAGTTTTTGGAGCAGTGAATAGAACAAAAATTATAGTCAAGGTAATTTTACAAAAATCGGGAGCATTCAAATTAAATTTGTTTGCTTCACCTGTTTTCTTTCGCTCGCTGCCAACAGAAGTGAAATTACCAACATTGCAATGTGACTAGAGGCAAATTCGGGAATTAGATTTTTATGGGTTCAATTTTTAAGGTTTTTATATTGAACCCATTATATTTTTAAAGTTATGAGTTCAGACCTACTATTTTTTACAATTTTGATAAATTTTTATACATAATTTAAGATTCGTAGCAAAAATACGGGGTCAGACATATTCTACATCTGCCTCTAGACGTGATGGCAAACTCCGATAGCGCTCAACACTCTCCGGAAAGAACTTCCTCGATGGCTCGACGGAACCCTAACTTCAATGCTTATGAATTCCAAATTGTGAATAATTAATTAGTATGGTTGGACTTGTCTCGAGAGTACCGAGATGGTGATAGTTATGGTTTCTCGTTTAAATTCCGTGACTCTTTTGGTGATGCAAGGAAAAACTTTATTTTGCACCTCACTTTGCCAAAACTGTAAGATATGGGTCCACAAGTTTGTGAGATAAAATAAAATATAAATAAAAATATAATTTAACATTCAAAAATAAAACAAAAAATTATATAAAAAGGAATTAAAATAATGGAAATGAAAAGTTATAAAGAAAATAAATTAAAATAAAACAAATAAGAAATAAAATATATGAGAAATTATATGAAATCACAAAAAGTAAAGGTAGAGAAATAAAAGATAATTAATGTAAATAAAGAAAATATTTTAAAATTAAAAAGAAATTAACAAAAACCTACCCAGTATCATCCTACATAGTGAGGCCTAGAAAAAAGAAATTAAAAAGTAAAAGTGAAATTAAAAAATAAAATAAAAAAAATTAAACTTATGGAAATAAAAAGTTATAAAGAAAATAAATAAAAATAAAATCAAAAAGGAAAGAAACTAAAAAATAACCTTGTAATTACACACTGTAATTCAACCAATTTTCACCTTTCCCTTGAGAATTCAAGAGTATAATTACACATCTCCTATTACACCCAAATTCATGCTAACCAACTTGGTCAGGCAAATACGTCATACAGTGTAATTACATTCAATTACACAAATCCATTTTATATGTGACTTTCCAAACAGGCTCCTAATGTTAGTTGTGTGAGGCACACCATACAATTAAGTTAAAATTATTTCTTATTTGTTCGGTGTATCAATGCTACAAATTCTACCCTCTTTTTCCTTTTTTATTTCTACCATCCTTTTCTTTTATTTCTATCTCCAACGAATTCCTTTAAAAATGCAAGGCGAAGTATTTTATCATTATGTAGGATGATAC
>MU681607.1:249343-307802 GCA_026770625.1 Nicotiana glauca
ATATATATATATATATATATATATATATATATATATATATATATATATAATGACCCGACCAGTCGTTTTGAGTACTAGCGCTCCGTTCAGCAGTCTGATAGCTTCATTTCAGGCATTGTGACTTGTACGCGTGGTCGGAACTGAATTTCGGGAAGTCTAGAACTGATTTGGAAAGAGAATTCTTATTTCGGAAGTTTAAAGTTGAAAGAATGAACTAGGATTGAAATTTTGAGTAAACAAACTAGGAATAGGGATTTGAAGGTTCCAGCAGGTTTGTATGATGATTTCGGACTTGGGCGTATGCCCGGATTGGGTTTTGGATAACCCGGGAGCGTCTTGGCGCCTATTGTTAAAGTTAGCATTTTAGAAGAAATTTCATAAGTTTGGCTTTAAGTGTATTTCAGTGTTATCGATGTCCGTTTGGGATTCCGAGACTGTAAATAGCTCTGTATAGTGATTCTAGAGCTGGGGGCGCGATCAGAAGCGAATTCGGAGGTCCGTAGGTCATTTTGGAGCCATTTGGCTAAAGATAGAAATTTGAAGGTTTTTTAGACGTTTGTCCGGAGGTGGACTTTTTGATATCGGGGGTGGAATCCGATTCCGAAAGTTGGAGTAGGTCCGTAATATCAAATATGATCTATGCGCAATATTTTAGGTCAATTGGACGTGATTTGATAGGTTTAAACATCGAAAATAGAAGTTTGAAATTTTGAAGTTCATAAAGCTTGGATTGGGGTGTAATTCATGGTTTTAGTGTTGTTTGATATGATTTGAGGCCTCGAGCTAGTCTGTAATGTGTTTTGGGACTGGTTGGTATGATTGGTTGGGGTCACGGGGGCCTCGGGTGGATTTCGGGAGGTTAACGGATCAAAAAGGGATTTTTGGAAGTGCTGAAGCATCTGCTTCTGTCATAACGGCACCTGTGTTTGGTTGACCGCAAGTGCGAGACTGCAGAATCGGTCGTTTATTTGCGAAAGTGGCTAAGACCGCAGAGGCGGCCCTAAATCCACATAAGCAAAACCACAGGAGTGGTGGGCCTGTCCGCAGGAGCGGCCCAAGGTCAGGCAGCCAAGACCGCAGATGCGGCCCAATATCTGCAGAAGCGGTACGCCTGTCCGCAGAAGTGCCCCAGACCGCAGAAGCAGTCTTGTTTCCGCAAAAGCGATGGTCGCAGGTGCGGCCCAGGACCGCATATGCGGAAATCGTAGAAGGCAGTGGCCTTCATTTATTCGGGCTCAAGTCCATTTTTGCTCATTTTTCACTCGTTTCTTGGGCAATTTTGGGATCTTTTTGAGAGAAGACTCCCACCTAGCATCTTGAGGTAAGCTATCCCACCTATTCTTAGTTTAATACTTGAGTTTTGTGTAGATTAACATATGTAAAATTAGTGAAAACCGTTGGAATAGAGTAAAACCTATGGTTTTGTTAAAAACAAGATTTAACCACGGAATTGGTTATGGAATGGAGTAGAAATCATATATTGTTATCCTTAGGTTATGGAGAACAACTTCCTTCGAAAAATTTCAGAATTCGGGCACGTGGGCCCGGGGTCGGATTATAGAAACCTTGAATTTAAGGTTGGGAAATTGGGTTAATAATTAGAATATAAACTTTTAAGCATGTATTGACTACTTCTTACCCTATTTGAATAGTAATGGATCGTTCAGCTCTAAATTGGAAGTTTGAGCGCGTTCTTGAATCGGAATATAGGCTTCAGAGCGAGGTGAGTCTCCTTTCTAACCTTGTAAGAGTGAATTGTCCCTATAGTGAAATAATTGATTATGTGCTCCTATTTGCGGGGGCTACATACGCACGAGGTGACGAGAGTTCGTGCGTAGCTACTATTATGCTATTATTCGGGTAGTTATGACCCAAAAGCATGTTATACTTGGATTAATTATGAACCCATTAATAGCCTGAATTGCTTAAATCACATTGAATTAGTAAGTGAAGCTCAAAAAGGACTAAACTTCATTTCTTAAAATTTGTTAAAGGAGAATTGGTTTTATTTGGATAAAAATCCCCCGATAAGTTCTTAATTGACTGATGGAGCATGTATCCTTATTTGTACCTGCGTCGCATGCATGATTCGCGAGCAGGGTATATGTTTATTTATGGAATGGGCCGAATGCCTTGGAAGATTAAATAGATACATCTATGGTTTGAGCCGTTCCACCATCGGCAGTGCACAGTTTACATTTCTATTGGATTGGGTCATCGCCTCGGTGTGATTTCCGCAAGTTATTTGTCACTTGAGAATTTTTAACTTGAACTTGCCCCTTCATGGCTTGATATAAATTGATAAGATAATGAAAAGTAAACCTTGAGAATCCTTGATTATTTGTTGAACGTGTTTACCTATTTTCCGGCTTCGTGAATTAAAACTGCTAAATAAATCCATGAGTTCCTCACATTGTTAGTATATTGTCAATTGACCCTTAGTAAGTGTCGAAGTTGACCATCTCGTCTCTACTTCTTCGAGATTAGGCTAGATACTCATTGAGTGCATGTTGTTTACATACTCATACTACACTTATGTGCATTTTTGTTGCACGGGTATATGTATCTCTAGCATCCATGGGCGTAGTAGCGCGGATGATTCTAGGACTAGGTGAGTTGCAATATTCGAGGCGACCCGCAGATATTGTAATCCCCTCTTAGTATATTGTATTTATTTCCTGTCCACTATATTTCGGACGGATATTTTATTTTATTTGCCTATCAGTAGATGCTCATGGACTTGTGACACCGGATTCTGGGAGGATTTTGGATTATTCAGTATTAAGTCCTTTATTGGCTTTAAGTTCATTTTTGTAAACTCTTTATTGTTTAATATTCTTCGTATAAGAAAAATATTTTCTGCAAGTACTAAATTTGGAAATTAAATTATGTATTCTTGGTTGGCTTGCCCGATAGCGGTGTCCGGCGCCACCACGACCCTTAGTGGATTTTGGGTCGTGACAATATGGTATCAGAGCACTAGTTTCCTAGGGTCTCACGAGTCATGAGAAATTCTAGCAGCGTCTCGTAGATCGGTACGGAGATGTCTGTACTTATCCTCGGGAGGCTGCAGTACTGTTAGGAGTACTTCCTTTCTTGATTCCCTATCGTGCGATTTCATCCTTGGAGGCGTATGCCCTTAATTCATTCCTGCCCAATCTTATGCGATGTGAAGTGCTTGCTATAAATCGAGAGTTGAAGAATTTTAATAGCACTATGAATGTGGTGCGGGTGTTTCCCTCTGCGGGTTATTTAAGCTATTATCGTTTCCTTGTGGAAGGATATTCTGTTGTTTCGGCTCAGCAGCGGTACTCTTGAGAGCTCTGAGGTTAGGTACAAGTTTCCATGATGCTTATGAACGAATGTTGCGCAGTAGTAATATGATGGTAGGATGATTGCCTATGTGTCGGGGCAATGAATAACTTGAAGGAATGTTTACTCAGTACATAATCAAGAGATCCAGTATTTTATTCTCGGGAGGGAAAGGCGGTTGAACTAAGGATGGTCGGACGTGGACTGGTGGAAGTAATGAGATTTGGTATTTGCAAGTGTGGTGTAGTTTTCTCCTATGATGGGGTACTGTTGTCCTAATTGAACGTATTAAGTTTTTCGGTGTTTTGATCTTCTACAATTCACCTTTAGGGCAGGATATCATGCAATAGTATCAGAGATGCAACTATCAGATATCGTAGGATGCGGTGGTTTAGGATTGAACTAATATTTCAAATGTGACGGTTCGAGAAAGATGACCTTCGGAAAAGTTTGGAGTTAGTAGCAAATTATGGATTCAAGTTCTATGAAGATAAATTTTATTAAGACAACGACTGAGCAGCAAAAGATGATAAGGACAAGTGGAAGTGTCAGCGGAGTTTTAAACTTCTAAAGGGCTAGGCTTAGCGAGTGCAGGCCGAGCAGTTGATTAAAGAAGTGAGTTTGCCTAAAATGGGAGAGTAGTGGAGCTGCGTAGGGGCTTGGTAATGAGATAACTATGCGCCTTAAGGAGATTTGGAATGATTCGGGATTTTAGTGGTTGGCGATTGAAGCTTACAGAATTAATTAGAAGTATGGGATAACATGTGGTAGGAGATTTAATATAACGAAAATGAGTCGCTTAAATGAAGATGGATGTAGCATGACTTGAAATTTGTAAGAATGTTGCCACACGTTTAAATGATGTCCACGAGAGGTAAATGGACCCGTGCAGCTGGAGAGTAAGCTCAAACTCAAGATGGGTCATTGATGTCGTAGTGATTGTACCCTGAGTAGCAGTGTTGAAAGATGCCAGGGAGAGCCTTCTATAGGTGGGTTACCCAAGTGAGCAGGTTAGCAGTCGCGTGGTTAGTGAGGCTCCTGTGAAGAATTTTATCGGTTATGTAGCAAAGAGACCGGTCGTGGGAATGCTGTGGGTGAATTAGAGTATAAAAAGAAGGGGGCTTTGCAGAAGGAATCCGAAAATTTATGCGGTTGATCACGCAATTTAGGAATTCGGCCTAAATTCTGTGGATCTAATTCGGCATAAATTCTGACCCTGGGCTCCTAAGGATCACTATTAAATGATTTCTAGTCCATTACATAGCAAATTGCGTAGTTAAATCTTAGTTTTATTAAAACACTAGGTCTAGCTCTAACCCTTGATTTTTACTTAGTTTTTTAGCGTTAAATCAACTTAATAAATATGTATTTAGACTAAGGTGGGTGGAGATTAATTACCTTGTGAAGCTATGATGAAACCCTCTCTTAGGAAGCCCCCAAATCGCCTAAGTATTGTGAAAGGTGTGGAAGAAATGAGCTTGAGCTCGAATTAAATGTAGCCCACTGCCAACGATTTGCGCTTCTGCGGTTAAGGGGACCGCTTATGCGGTCCCGCATCTGTGAAACGAGAACAGTTTCTGTGGAACTGGGAATATTGGGCCAGACCGCTTCTGCGGTCTAGGGGTCGCAGGAGTGGAACCGCTTCTGCGTTCCTTGGGCCGCTTCTCCGATTTTCCAAAGCCTGACCCCTTTTTCGCTTCTGCGATCAGTCGACCACATCTGCGGTCCCACTTCTGCGGTCCAAGAACCGCAGATGCGGTTATGACAGAAGCAGCAATTTCAGTCATTTTCTAAGTTTCCAACTTCATTCGAACCTCGACCATTTGACGCTTGGGGATCCCAAGCCCCGCCCGAACATACCGACAAGTCTGAAATCACGAGGCGGACCTTCGAACCCTCGAAACGCTCAAAACAATGCTAAATTGAGGAATCAAACCCCAAAGCCCAATGTTTCATATCATTGAACTTCAAGTTCTTAATTTTCTTTTAACGGGTCAAAACACCCTTAAACTATCCGGATTGACATCAAATTTTACGGGTAAGTCTTAACTGATATTCCGGACTTGTACCAAGATTCGGAACTAAAATCTGAGCCCGATACTTAGGAAGTCAATGATTACTTAGTTTATTTAATTCTTTAAAACTTCAAGTTAACAATTTCACAAAAAACTCCATTACTCGGGCTAGGGATTTCGGAATTCGATTCTGGGCACACGCCCAGGTCCCATATTTTCCCACGAACCCTCCGGGATCATCAAATCACGAATCCGGGTCCATTTTCCAAGAAAGTTGATCGAAGTCAAACTTGGCATTTTTAGAAAAACTTAAAGAAACAAATGGACCTATTCTTGCTAAAAACTCTTCTAACTTCTGAACCACCCGTCTCCGCAAGTCATAAATTAGTTAAAGCAAGTGCGGCAAGTTTTATTTAAGGGAACAGGGTTCTAAAACACAAAATGACCAGTCGGGTCATTACATACTCCACCTCTTAAACAAACGTGCGTACTCGAACGGACATAGAATAGTACCTGGACTACTAAATAAGTGGGGATATCTGCTCCGCATGTCCTCTTCGGACTCCCAGGTCGATCCTCAACCAGTTGGCCCCTCCACTGGACCCTTACCGCAGAAATCCTCTTGGACCTCAACTAGAGATCCTGTCTATTAATAATGGCAACTGGCTCCTCCTCGTAGCCCAAGCTCTCATCTAGCTGAATGGTACTGAATTCCAACACATGTGATAGGTCGGCATAATACTTCTGTAGCATCGATACATGGAAAACTAGATGGACTCCTGATAAACTGGGAGGTAAAGCAAGCTCGTAGGCAAGCTCTCCAACTCGCCTCAGCACCTCAAAGGGACCAATAAACCTTGGGCTCAGCTTTCCCTTCTTCCCGAACCTCATAAAGCCCTTCATTGGTGAGACTTTCAAGAGAACCTTCTCACCAATCATGAATGATACATCACGCGCCTTCTGATCCGCATAACTCTTCTGTCTGGATTGGGTCGTGCGAAGCCTCTCCTGAATCAACTTTACCTTAACTAAGGCATCCTGTACCAAATATGTACTAAGTAACTTAGCCTCATGAGGCTCAAACCACCCGATAGGAGAACGACAACGCCGACCATACAATGCCCCATACGAGCAATCTCTATGCTGCACTGATAGTTGTATTGTATGCAAACTCCGCTAAGGGCAAGAACTGATCCCACTGCCATCCAAAGTCAATCACACATGCTCTAAGTATATCCTCTAAAATTTGAACTGTCCGCTCCGACTGCCCGTCGATCTGAGGATGAAATGTTGTGCTGAGCTCTACGCGGGTCCTTAATTCACTCTGAACAGATCTCCAGAAATGGGAAGTGAACTGAGGGCCTCTGTCTGATATGATGGAAATCGGCACACCGTGTAACCTAACTATCTCTCAAATGTAAATCTGAGCATATCTCTCCGTTGTATAAGTAGTCGCCACTGGAATGAAGTGGGCCGACTTAGTCAACCTATCCACAATAAACCACACTGAATCAACCTTCTGCAAGGTCCGCGGTAACCAAACCACGAAATCCATGGTGATGCGCTCCCACTTCCATTCCAGAATGGGCATCTGCTGAAGTAGGCCACCTGGTCTCTAGTGCTCATACTTGACCTGCTGGCAATTCAAACATCTAGCTACATACTCCATGATGTCCTTCTTCATCCTCCGCCACCAGTAATGCTGCCTCAAGTCTCGATACATCTTCGTGGCACCCAGATGAATGGAGTACCTCGAACAGTGGGCCTCCTCTAGGATCCTCTCTCTCAAGCCATCTACATTAGGAACACATACATGACCCTGAAGTCGTAACACCCCATCCTCGCCAATAGAAATCTCCCTAGCTCCTCCCTAGAGTACCGTCTCTCTAAGAACCGCCAAATGTGGATCATCGAACTGTCGTGCCTTAATCTGCCCCAATAATGAAGACTGAGCAACCACACATTCTAGAACTCGGCTGGGCTCCGAAATGTCCAATCTCACAAGTCTGTTAGCTAAAGACTGAATGTCCAAAGCTAATGGTCTCATCTCAGCAGGAATGAATGCCAAGCTACCCATACTCTCCGCCTTATTGCTCAAGGCATCCGCGACCACATTCGCCTTGCCTGGATGATAATGAATGGTAATGTCATAATCCTTTAGTAACTCAAGCCACATGCGCTACCTCAAATTAAGATCCCTCTGCTTAAACAAATGTTGCAAGCTGCAATAGTTTGTATAAACCTCACATGACACTCCATACAAATAATGCCTCCATATCTTAAGAGCGTGAAAATTGCTGCCAACTCTAGATCGTGCACAGGGTAATTCTTCTCATAAACCTTCAGCTGACGTGAAGCATATGCAATAACTCATCCCTCTTCATTAATACACATCCCAAGCCAGTGCGGGAAGCGCCACAATATACCGTATACATCCCTAAATTGGAAGTTAATACAAGAACTGGTGTCGTAGTCAAAGCCGTCTTGAGCTTCTAGAAGCTCTCCTCACAATCATCGGACCAACAGAATGGAGCACCCTTTTGGGTAAATCTAGTCAGAGGTGATGCAATAGATGAAAAGCCCTGCACAAATCGCTGGTATTAAAAATAGCTGGTATTAACCTGCTAACCCCAGGAAGCTCCTGATCTCGGTCATTGAAGTAGGACGTGGCCAACTCTGAACTACCTCAATCTTCTTAGGATCCACTTCAATACCCTTTCCTGAAACTACATGCCCCAAGAATGCCACTGACTCTAGCCAAAACTTGCACTTGGAGAACTTAGCATATAGTTTCTGCTCTCACAAGGTCTAAAGCACAACTCTCAAATGCTGCTCGTGCTCCCCCAGGCTACGTGAGTATATCAAGATGTCATTAATGAAGAAGATAACAAAGGAATCAATATAAGGCCTAAACACCCTATTCATGAAATCCATAAATGCCACTGGGGCATTAGTCAAGCCAAATGACAACACCAGGAACTCATAGTGGCCATATCTAGTCCTGAATGCAATCTTCGGAACATCTGAATCCCGAATCTTCAACTGATGATATCCTGACCTCAAGTCAATCTTAGAGAATGCCCTAGCACCCTGCAACTGGTCAAACAAATCATCAATACAAGGCAATGGATACTTATTATTGATGGTGACTTTATTCAACTGGCAGTAATCAATGCACAGCCGCATAGTCCCATCCTTCTTCTTCACAAATAGCACTGGTGCACCCCAAGGCGACACCCTGGGCCTAACAAACCCTTTGCCAACAACTCCTCCAACTGCTCCTTCAGCTCCTTTAGCTCCTTGGGAGCCATACGGTACACTGGGATAGATATAGGCTGAGTGCCTAGAGCCAAATCAATACAAAAATCAATATCAGGATCCGGAGGCATGCCAGGAAGATCAGAAGAAAAAACATCGGCAAACTCTTGGACCACTGGCACTGAACCAATCGTCGAAGACTCTGCGGTGGCTTCGCAAACATAGGCTAAATAAGCCAAACACCCTTTCCCAACCATGTGCTGAGCCTTCAGGAAGGAAATAACCCTGCTAGGTGTATCAACTGTGGAACCCTTCCACTCCAATCTCGACAACCCTAGCATCACTAGTGAAATAGTCTTGGCAAGAAAATCAAGGATGGCGTGATAGGGAGATAGCCAATCCATGCCCAGGATGACCTCAAAATCAATCGGATCGAGCAACAGAAGATTTGCTCTAGTCTTGTAACCACAGAAAGTAACCACACACAACCGGTAGATCCTATCCACAACCACAGAATCACCCACGGGAGTGGACACTTGAACAGTAACACCCAAAGGCTCAGGAGAAACAACTAGGAAATGAGAAAAAAGAGACGATATATATGAATAAGTAGACCCTAGATCAAATAATACCGATGCATCCCTACCGCTGACTGAAATAATATATGTGATGATGGCATCTGAGGCTAATGCATCTGGCCTAGCTGGGAGAGCATAGAATCTAGCCGGAGGACCGGCGGTCTGGCCCCCACCTGACTGAGTAGTAGCTAAATGACCTCTCTCCGTCTGGCCTCCACCCCTGGGACAGCCTCTACCAGTCTTCCTTCCACCTCTAGATGGTTGGGCAGCTGGTGCTGGAGCTGTAGACTGCTGACCCTGCTGCACCGCCTAACCCCGAAGTCTAGGACAAGTCCTATTCATATGACCTGGATCTCCACACTCGTAACAACCTCTCGGCACCATAGTCTGATGCCCTAAAGTCTTAGCCTGGTGACCTGAATACCTACTAGAAGACCCCTGGATGGCCAGTGGGTGATACAAACTCTTAGGTGTTGCGCTGGAGTGAGCACTAGAAGAACTTTGATAACCAGAATACCTGCCAGAAGGACCCTGAATGCTGGTGGGCGGTAAGAACTCTCTAGAATCGTACTGAAATAAGGCCTCGCTGGAGCACCTCGCTGACGGGGTGGTGGTGCTGAGTATGGGGTCCTGTTGGGCTGATCCCTCCTGAACTGACCTCTACCCTAGCTGGGGCACCTCTAAACTCTTCGGAGAATCTGGCCCTCTTGTCCTGCTGTATCTGCTCTCTACCTCTCATACGGTAGCCCTCAATCCTGCAGGCGATCTTAATCAATAGATGGTACCCTGTGCCCATCTCTACCTCCCCGGCCATACCAGATCAGTTAGTGGGGCGTAACCCCGTAACAAATCTCTGCACTCTTTCTGTCTCTGTGGGAAGTATCATGAGTGCATAGCGGAACAACTCCAAGAACCTTGCCTCATAATCAGTCACTGACATCTAACCCTACTCTAGATGTTCAAACTGATGATGCAGCTCTTCCCTCTCAGAGGGTGGAATGTACCGATCAAGGAATAACTGAGTGAACTGACCCCAGGTGAGGGGAGGAGAATCTGCTAGCCTGCAATGAGCATAGGACTACCACCATCTACGAGCCCTTCCATCAAGCTAAAAAGTAGTGAAGTGGACTCCATGGGACTCCAGTATCCTCAGGTTGTGCAGTCTGTCCCTACACCTGTCAATAAAGTCCTGGGCATCCTCATGACGTTCACCCCCGAAGACTGGAGAAGTCTAGTCCATCTATCTAGTAGCTTCTGCGATCACCATCCACCACTGACCTGGGCTGGGCACCACTACAGTGACTGGTTGTATCCCATCTGCGGGTAGCGCACCCGGAGTCTGATAAACTGCGATTGTGACTTAGAGCATGGGCAGTAGGAGTGTGTGCTCCCCCTCCTGCCTTTGAGGTAGCTAGATATGCTGGAAATAAACCAGCCTGAGTTATAGTATCCATGAACCGAAGCATTCATCCCATGACCTCCTGAAATCCCGGTGCTGTCATGAAATCAACTAGGGTACGCTCAGCTGCGGGCACCTCGCCCTGCTCCTCAATGACCAGATCCCTTGCAGGATCTGCTGGGGGTGCAACTAGAATAGCTCTGGGACGCCCTCGTCCCCTACCACGGGTTGGTGCCCTCCCTCTTTCTCTACCTTGGCCTCTAGAAATGGGGGGAGCAGCTCCTCCCGGGTCTGCAACGTCGACGGTACGAGTCCTCACCATCTGTGCGATAATAGAAGAGGATATTTAGTACATTGACCACTGCACGATGGAAAATGAATAAAGAGTAGTATTTCCTAACACCTTATAGCTTTTCGAAGATAAATACAGACGTCTCCATACCGATCTACAAGACTCTATTAGGTTTGCCCATAACTTGTGAGACCTACATGAACCTAGTGCTCTGATACCATGTTTTCACGACCCATTTTCCATAATAGGTCATGATGGCGACCGACACCATTTGTCAGGCCAGCCAATGCGGAAGTATATTTATGTTCGCATTGTACTTTTACCAAAAACTAAGTATAAGAGATTTTCAAAGTTAAAGTGAAGGCCAAGTGTGGTAAATAATATATTAAAATAATTATACAACCCAAAAATAAATGTTTACTAACGTGTGTGCCAGAACCCGGTGTCACAAGCTACGGGCAACTAGTAGAATATGCACAAAAGAATAATATACTATCCTACTGTCTGAATTAGGATAGACAGAAACAAAATACAGAGAAAGACTTCTTCAGATGCGGATCGGCATGAAAGAGAAGCAGCTCACCGTAGAAGTCCTAGGATGCTCACTGATGCGCACCAGAGTAGTGTCCAGATCCACCTGCCTCAGATCTTGTACATTTAAGTACAGAAGCGTAGTATGAGTACATAAACAACATGTACCCAGTAAGTATCCCGCCTAATCTCGAAGAAGTATAGACGAGAGGTCGACTTGATACTTAATAAGGTCAAGAAATAATGAGAATCATTTAAATAAGCAGGTATACTCAAGTCATAAAATTTCCAAGTATGAAATAGAAATTCTTCCTTTAACCTTCCATAGAGTTGGTTCATTCATATTTAAATGTTTAAGCAAATCTAAAATTTTAGCCACAAGTAGAAACTAGATAACTCATACACAAATAACCACCGAGGAACATACGGCCCGATCCAATAGAAAAGTAAATGTGCACTACCGAGGGTTGAACAGCTCGAACCATAGATGCATCTATTACCCCTCTCACGAATCATACGTGCGACATGATAAAAATGTAAATAAACAATCCCCCTGCTCGTGAATCATACATGCGACGCAGGTACACACAAAAATACATGTTCTTCCAAGTATAAGTAAATTCTCTGTTACTCTTTTAATAATTTAAGAAAAAAATGAAATTGAATCCTTTTAGAATTCTAGGTTCCAACTTGTTAGGATCTAAGCAATTCAATAGCCAACAAGATTACAGATATTCCACATATAACATGTTTTAGGGTCCTAAACTACCCGGACTGTCATATAGTCGCTACGCATGGACTCTCGTCACCTGGAATGTATGTAGCCCCCGCATATAAAGCAATTTAGTTATTTATTATACCTATGAGGACATTTCCTTCTTACAAGGTTAGAAAGGAGACTCACCTCGCTCCAAAGTGCACTTCCAATTTCCAAGAACGAGCCCAAGTCTTTAATTCGAAGCCGAACAATCCCAAACTAATCAAACGAAGTAAGAACTAGTCAATAAAGGCTTACAAGGTTGAATTCTAACTATTTAAGTGATTTCCCAGCCTTCCCCACAAGTTTCCTAAATTCCGACCCCGGGCCCACGTGCCCGAATTCCGAGATTTTTCGAAGGAAGTTATTCCCTATAGCCTAAGGATCACTAACATATGATTTCTAGTCCATTACATAGCAAATTACGTGGTTAAATCTTAGTTTTATTAAAACCCTAGGTCTAGCTCTAACCCTTGTTTTTTACTTAGTTTTTTAGCATTAAATCTACTTAATAAACATGTATTTAGACTAAGGTGGGTGGAGATTACTTACCTTTTGAAGCTATGATGAAACCCTCTCTTTCGAAGCCCCCAAATCGCCTAAGTGTTGTGAAACGTCTGGAAGAAATGAGCTTGAGCTCGAATTAAATGAAGCCCACTGCCAGCGATTTTCGCTTATGCGGCTAAGGGGATCACTTCTGCAATACCGCATCTACGAAATAAGAGTCGCTTCTGTAGAACTGGGAAGATTGGGCCGGACCGCTTCTGCGGTCTGGGGGTCGCAGAAGCGGAACCGCTTCTGCAGTCCCTGGGCCGCTTCTGCAACTTCCCAAAGCCTGACCCATTTTCGCTTCTACGATCAATCGACCGCATCTGTGGTCCTGCTTCTGCGGTCCAAGAACCGCATAGGCGGTTATGACAGAAGCAGCAAGTTCAGTCTTTTTCTAAGTTTCTAACTTCATTCGAACCTCGACCATTTGACGCTCGGGGCTCCCGAGCCCCGCCCGAACATACCGACAAGTCTAAAATCACGAGGCGGACCTACTCAAACCCTCAAAACATTCAAAACAACGCTAAATTGAGGAATCAAACCGCAAAACCTAATGTTTCAAATCATTGAACTTCAAGTACTTAATTTTCTTTTAACGGGTCAAAACACCCTTAAACTACCCAGATTGACACTAAATTTTACGGGTAAGTCTTAACTCATATTCCGGACTTGTACCAAGCTTCGAAACTAAAATATGAGCCCGATACCTTGGAAGTTAACAATTTCACAAAAAAATTTATTACTCGGGCTAGAAACCTCGGAATTCGATTCCGGGCACACGCCCAGGTCCCATATTTTCCCACGGACCCTCCAGGATTGTCAAATCATGAATCCGGTTCCATTTCCCAAGAAAGTTGACTGAAGTCAAACTTGGCCTTTTAGAAAAACTTAAAGAAGCAAATGGACATATTCTTGCTAAAAACTATTATAACTTCCGAACCACTTATCTCCACAAGTCATAAATTATTTAAAGCAAGTGCGAGAAGTTTTATTTAAGGGAACAGGGTTCTAAAATGCAAAACAGCCAGTCGGGTCGTTACACGTCAAGAGGGTATGCTTGTGTTACATGAATCATGGAGTTGATTATATTCAGGCAAATTCAGAATGGGCGGCTCTCACTAACAATCCTAGTAGAACTCAAAGATAAAGTTGTGGTACCTAATGATTTCGAGCCAATAAGTGTAGTTAAGAATCAAGCTTTGTACCAGCTTATGAGAAGGTGCCCAGAATGTTCTATGATATGTTAACTTGCGTTATAGCATGTGAGAGATATGAAATAGTTTATGGCATTGAGACAGCATGGTCTCGTGATTCGAGATCACTCAAGATGAGTGCAGATGGAGTAGGTTATATGTTGGATGGGATTAGTATTATTTCTAAGGTAATTGGGGTGAATCGAAAGAAGATAAGCTGGTTCGCCATAATTTAGTTGGCATGTTAGTGGTAGAGATCAGCTCTTTCAGTGTGATTAAGTTATGCAAGTGATTTGTGGCGGTGCATATGAGGTTTGTCAGCAGCCATAATTGATATCATTCTAAAGCATTCTACTGTTACGGCTTGTTATGTGGAAGTAGATTCCGAAGGGCTATGGTGGCTTAGACCACTACTTAGAGATTTTTATATTCTACAGTTATGAGAATTCATCTATGTGATACTATGGATGTCCTGAACTGAGTTAAGCAAAAAGTTTTCATATGATGAGGAGTTAACCTGTTAGTGGTTCTGGAGTTATAACGAAAAGCATGTCCTATCGTATATTGGCACACTGGGTGTAGTGAGTAGTACAGAATTTTAGGTGACGGCCAAAGTTGCAGTTCGGTATTGACAAGGACGTCGCGAGCTCGAAGGAGCAGGAAAGGAGTTTTGATGATTAAAGATTTAAACCAAGTATGATGGTTTGCGAAAATATCATTAAATTGAGAATATATGCCTGGAGGGCACTCAGTTACTAGGTTGTGGACTGTGGATGAGTACTCCAGTTATGACGGTTGTTCTTGTGTGTTATGAGAAAAGGGAAATTAATATGGACCTTTGAAAGGTTATTGTCTTAGTTTGATATGATCAGGATCAACTTGAGGTCGGTGGATGGATTTAAATGTGAATATGGGCTCTATGCCATGCCATATATGTTCATTTCAGTAATGCGCTCCTTGTGGAGGAGTAGTCATGGTGTTATTTCATTATCAGATATTTCACGTAATGATACATTGCGCCGTGTGAGTTGTGAGGTAGCTTGAGAAATTTCTTATGTGTTGAGGATCCGCGTGGAAATGATGTATTATGAGAAAAATGGCCCTTGAGATTCAGATTGTATATCGCACCTCAATTGTGCTTGAACTTTGTAGCTTATAGTGATATATGTTCCCTCAGGGATGGTATTATGTGCTTAGTGTGCTTGCGACCGAAGTTTGATATTTCATCGTAATGAGCAAATTTAGATCGGTGTGCATCTCCTTAGGTAAGCTCTACGTGTGGATTGGATGGCACGCCACCATGGGTATGTTATTTGTATCGGGTATCATGCCTCCATAGTTATGTTGTGTGGATCGGGTGGCACACCGCCATGGTTATGCAGTTTGGATCAGGTTGCGCACCGCAGCAGTGTGATATTTAGTACAGTTCCTCATATCTGTTTATTGTGCTCTGTTTCCTATTTTTGTGAAGGCATCTTATGTTAGTTGTGCGCCCGCGTCACATATATGATTCACGAGCTGGGTAATTAAAATTCCTTTTTAGAGTTCATTTTCCTTTTGTATCGCATTCTAATTGGTAGCCTATTGGTACATGGTGGCATCATATGAGACTTTCGATAATGTCTGGGGTGGCTTATTGCCTGAGCAGCTCGTACTGGGTGAGATGAGATTTTTGGATTTAGGATCAGTGCAATGTAACTACATGAAGTATATTAACGGTGCAACGATCATTATTTGGTTCAGAATGAAGTAATGTTCCTTGTCAGGGTATAAACCCAATGAATTGTTTATTCAGCAGTTGGTTATGAATTTTTGCACATCTCTTCCATTGTGGCGATATTGTAAAGGTTAGAGTAAGACCTGTGTATGTCATGGGGTGCAGTGGGAGCATCAGATTAGTAGAATTTCGACTAAATTGATCAGAAAATGTTATTGGGGTCCGGTGAATAAAGTGATGCAAGGCAAGAATTCAGCTAAGGTATGCAGTCCTATTTGGGTACAGCGTGTAGTAATTGATATGGTGATAATATGTTGGAAACAAGTCGGGCATAGAATTCCGGATGTTTGAATTGGGCTCTAAGGCTTATTTGGTTGAATGAAAGGGAATATCTTCGGAATTAATCGAGCTAAAATGCTCAACTGAGTTGTGGTAACATGGGAAGGTGCATGAGAGTTAAACAGCGATTCCAAACCACTCTAATGAAGTTCTCAGCACGTTCGAGGACGAACGTATGTTTAAGTGGGAGAGAATATAATGACCCGACCGGTCGTTTTGAGTACTACTGCTCCGTTCAGCAGTCTGAGGCCATGAACAACTTCATTTCAGGCATTATGACTTGTATGTGTGGTCGGAACTGAATTTCGGGAAGTCTAGAGCTGATTTGGAAAGAGAATTCTTATTTCAGAAGCTTAAAGTTGAAAGAATGAACTAGGATTGGAATTTTGAGTAAACGACCTCGGAATCGGGATCTGAAGGTTCCAACAGGTTCGTATGATGATTTTGGACTTGGGCGTATGCCCAGATTTGGTTTTGGATAACCCGGGAGCGTCTTGGCGCCTATTATGGAAGTTATCATTTTAGTAGAAATTTCATAAGTTTGGCTTGAAGTGCATTTCAACGTTATCAATGTCCTTTTGGGATTCCGAGACTGTAAATAGCTCTGTATGGTGATTCTAGAGTTGGGGCACGATCAGAAGCAAATTCGGAGGACTGTAGGTCATTTTGGAGCCATTTGGCAAAAAAATAGTAATTTGAAGGTTTTTGAGAAGTTTGACCGGAGGTGGACTTTTTGATATTGGGGTCGGAATCTGATTCCAGAAGTTGGAGTATGTCCGTAATGTCAAATATGACTTGTGCGCAAAATTTGAGGTCAATTGGACGTGATTTGATAGGTTTAAACATTGCAAATAGAAGTTTGAAATTTCGAAGTTCATAAAGCTTGAATCGGGGTGTAATTCATGATTTTAGCATTGTTTGATATGATTTGAGGCCTTGAGCAAGTCCGTAATGTGTTTTGGGACTGGTTGGTATGATTGGTTGGGGTTCTGCGGGCCTCGGGTGAATTTCGAGAGGTTAACGGATCAAAAAGGGATTTTTGGAAGTATTGAAGCATCTGCTTGTGTCATAACCACACCTGCGACTGGTTGACCGCAGGTGCGAGACCGCAGAAGCGGTCGTTTGTTGGCGGAAGCAGCCAACACTGCAGTGGCGGCTCTAAATCCGTAGAAGCGATATCGCAAAAGCGGTGGACCTATCCGCAGAAGCGGCCTAAGGCCAGGCAGCCAAGACCGCAGATGCGGCCCAATATCCGCAGAAGCAGAACCGCAGAAGCGGTAGGCCTGTCCGCATAAGTGCCCCAGACTGTAGAAGCGGTCTTGTTTCCGTAGAAGCAGTGGTCGCAGGTGCGGCCCAGGACCGCATTTGCGGAAATCACAGAAGGTCGTGGCCTTCATTTATTCGAGCTCAAGTCCATTTTTGCTCATTTTTCACTCATTTCTTGGGCGATTTTGGGAGCTTTTTGAGAGAAGACTCCTACCTAGCATCTTGAGGTAAGCTATCCCACCTATTCTTAGTTTAATAATTGAGTTTTGGGTAGATTAACGCATGCAAAATTAGTGAAAACCATGGGAATAGAGTAAAACCTAGGGTTTTGTTAAAAATAAGATTTAAACACGAAATTGGTTATGGAATAGAGTAGAAACCATATATTTTTATCCTTAGGTTATGGAGAACAACTTCCTTCGAGAACTTTTGGAATGCTAGCACGTGGGCCCGGGGTCGAATTATTGAAACCTTGAATTTAAGGTTGGGAAATTGGGTTAATAGTTTGAATATGAACTTTTAAGCATGTATTGACTAGTTCTTACCCTATTTGAATAGTTGTGGATCGTTCAGCTCTAAATTGGAAGTTTGAGCGCGTTCTTGAATCGGAATATAGGCTTCGGAGCAAGGTGAGTCTCCTTTCTAACCTTGTAAGAGGAAATTATCCCATAGGTGAAATAATTAATTATGTGCTCCTATTTGTGGGGGCTAGTACGCACAAGGTAACAAGAGTCCGTGCGTAGCGACTATTATGCTATTATTCGGGTAGTTAGGACCCAAAAGTATGTTATACTTGGATTAATAATGAACCCATTGATAGCCTTAGATGCTTAAATCACATTGAATTAGTAAGTGAATCTCAAAAAGGACTAAACTTCATTTCTTAAAATTTGTTAAAGGAGAATTGGTTTTATTTGGATAAAAATCTCCTGATAAGTTCTTAATTGACTGATGCAGCATGTATCCTTATGTGTACCGGCGTCGTATGCATGATTCGCAAGCAGGGTATGTGTTTATTTATGGAACGAGCTGAACGCCTCGGTAGATTAAAGAGATGCATCTATGGTTTGGGCCGTTCGACCCACGGTAGTGCACAATTTACATTTCTATTGGATCGGATCGTCGCTTCGGTGTGATTTGCTCGTGTTATTTGTCGTTTTAGAATTTTTAACGTGAATTTGCCCCTTAGTGGATTGATATAAATTGATAAGATAATGAAGAGTAAACCTTGAGAATCCTTGATTACTTATTGAAGGTGTTTACCTATTTTCCGGCTTCGTGAATTAAAACTGCTGTATAAATCCATGAGTTCCTCACATTGTTAGTATATTGTCAATTGACCCATAGTAAGTGTCGAAGTTGACCATCACATATCTACTTCTTCGTGATTAGGCGAGATACTCATTGAGTACACGTTGTTTACGTATTCATACTACACTTCTGTGTATTTTTGTTGCATAGGTATATGTATCTCTAGCAGCCCTGGGCGTAGCAGCGCGGATTATTCTGGGACTAGGTGAGTTGCATTATTCGAGGTGACCCGCAGCTAGTGTAGTCCCCTCTTAGCATATTGTATTTATTTTCTATCCACTGTATTTCGAATAGATATTGTATTTTATTTTCCTATCAGTAGATGCTCATGCACTTGTGACACCGGGTTCTGGGAGGATTTTGGATTATTCAGTATTAAGTCCTTTATTGGCTTTAAGTTCATTTTTGTAAAATTTTTATTGTTTAATATTCTTCATATAAGAAAAATGTTTTCCTCAAGTACTAAAACTGGAAATTAAATTATGCATTCTTGGTTGGCTTGCCTAACAGCGGTGTTTAGCGCAACCACGGCCCTTAGTGAATTTTGGGTCGTGACATATATATATATATATATATATATATATATATATATATATATATATATATATATATATATATATATATATATATATATATATATATATATATAAAAAATATGTGAGAATGAGAAAAGTGATATGGAATATCTAAAATGCTGGGAATTATATTTATCTTTTTTCTTCTTTTTTTAGGTTTTCTCAAATTTAATAGTTAAACTCAAAGTCACACCCCTACATTTTTTTTTGCTAATTAATTTTCTATTACCAGGAAAATATTTACAAGTGTATCAAAACCCTCATAATCACATAGACTTGGACATACAACCCCAAGTCTAGTATCCTCATATCTACATAGCTAATCATCTACAACTAAGGATAAAAAGTCAAATGTTGTATGTTTAGCTAGCTTAGTATTCAATATGCCTCGGCAATGCACTTTTTGGATGATCATTTTTGTCACTTCCTCACTGCTTCTTTGTGCTCCTCGAAAAACTCTCCAATTACGTTCTTGCCAAATATAGTAGACTGCACCTACAAGAAACATTCTGAAAGTTGCATTTTCTTGTTGCTTTCCTGAACAGTGTTTGATTGCCCATTGTTTCTCATCCTGCTAGCCTTGTACATTTTTTAGAAATCCCATCCAGTGTAATAGCTTTTCCCATATGTGGGTTAAAAACTTGCATTGAAAGAACAGGTGGTCGTGGCTTTCATCTACATTATCATATAGTGAACATGTTGGATTTACTGCTATTCTCCATCCCAACAATCTATCCTTTATATACAGTCTCTCTAGTATGGCCAGATATAGAATGAATTTCGACTTAGGACACCCCTGGTTATTGCATATAAGTCTTCTCCATTCCACCTTGGGTAGATCACCTCTTAGTTTGTTGTATATCATCCTGATGGAATACTGCTTCATGTTCAACACTTCATCCATTACAATATTAGCCTCACTTAGGTACTTCGCAGCTCCCAGAATTTTTTGTACTAGCCATGAGGCTTGTTTGGCTTTAACTTGCACTAACTCTTGCCTTTTGATGTAGTAAATATGGATCCATTGAATCCACAATCTATCCTTCTTCATGTTCAGGTTCCACAATTGTTTGAGTAAAGTAGCTTTGTTCCATGTGACTATATCAGTGATATTTAGACCTCCTGCAGAAAGTGGCAAGCATAATTGTCTCCAAGCTACCAAAGCTTTGGCTTTATTTCCTGTTTCACCAGTCCACTAGAATCTTTTACAAACTATCTCAATGGCTTGTAATATCTTCTTAGGTAGGGGAAATATCTGTGACCAGAATGATTGAACAGCAAATAGGATACTCTTGATCAACTGTAGTCTGCCAGCATAGTAAAGGAACTTCACTGTCCAAATTTTAATTCTGCTAACTATCCTATCTATCAGGGGTTGACATTAGGCAATAGATAGTCTTTTGCTGCTCAGTGGGACTCCCAAGTATCTAAATGGCAAAGAGCCTTTAGTAAAACCTAGGCCATGGATAATATGTTGCTGCACTTCATCAGTAACCCCTCCAAAGTATATGTTGCTCTTTTCCTAATTAGCAATTAGCCCTGAAGCTTTTGAGAATTATTGAAAGCAGTCAAGCAATAGCTATACAGATACCACATCACCCCTGCAAAATAACAATAAGTCATCTGCAAAGCTCAGTTGGACTAGGTTCAGCTTCTCACATCTAGGATGATAGTTAAAATCAGGCTTGTCTTTCAGTGTCTTCAAGCTTCTAGTAAGATACTCCATAGCTAGGACAAACAAGTAAGGTGACAAGGGATCACCCTGCCTGACTCCTCTTTTGGTAGCAAAAAGAGTTGTTGGCTTCCCATTGATCATAATAGTGCATGACACAGTAGTAACACATGTCATGATCCAAGCTATAAATTTTCCTGGAATATTCATCTCCGTGAGGACTTGTTCCAAAAAAATACCATTCTATAGTATCATAGGCCTTTCGCATGTCCACTTTGACCATACACCTGGGTGATATACCTTTCTTCCCATAGTCTTTTACAAGTTCATGACCCAAAAGTACATTATCACTCAAAATTCTGCCTGGAACAAATGTTGCCTGACTCAAGTCAACTAAGTCTTGCATAACTCCCTGCAACCTATTTGTGAGCATCTTGGAGATGATTTTGTATATAATAGTGCAGCATGATATGGGTCTAAACTGTTTAATAGAGGTAGGATTTTTGACTTTTGGGATCAAGGTAACTGTTGTCCTGTTAATAGGTCTAAACATTTCAACATCATCAAAAAACCTCAAGACAGCCTCTGTGATGTCCTATCCAATTATATCCCAGGTCTTCTTGTAGAAATATGCATTGAATCAATCTCCACCTGGTTCTTTTGAATCAACAATCCCTTTCAAAGCTTTTTGTACTTCCTCTTTAGTAAATGGTTCTATTAACTGAAGCTGTTGTGACCTTGTGAGTTTTGAACCATTTTTCATTATGTTAGGATTAATAGCATGCATGTTGCTTATTGATCTCCCTAGTAACCCTTCATAAAATCCCAATATCTCATTCTCAATCCCTTCTGAAGTATTAAGAATTCTTCCATTTGCATCTGTTAAGCTTTTGATCTGGTTCTGTGTTAGTCTCCCTTTCATGCTTGCAAAAAAATAGGTTGTATTGGAGTCTCCTAGCTGAAGCCACTGAATTCTAGATCTTTGTTTATAGATGCTTTCTTCAATAGTACTCCATTTCTCCAGTTGTTGCTTTTTGCTTTTTTCCAATTCAAACATATCGTTTGTGGTATTAGGTGTCCTCATCTGTGCTTGTACATCTGCTAGCTCTTCCCTTGTTTGCTGTACTTTGCTTGTTGTATTGGAGAACTCTCTATTGTTCAAATGCTTCAACCCTTCTTTGATATTCTTCAGACTGTACCATATATCCTTCATGCTTGCAGTCTGCTTGTCCCAGTTGTTTCATACTATGTGCTCAAACTCTGCATGTTCAGTGAGGAAATTGAAAATTTTGAAAGGTCTCCCCTGCACCTCCTTTGTTGCCTCCACTTCTATGCATAATGGAGAATGATCAGAGAAAAGAGGATCCATAATTGTAACATGTAATGTGGCATGTTCAGCATCCACTTGGCATTCACAATAGCTCTATCAATCTTGCTAAACACATGACTATTTTTCCATGTGTATGTTCTTCCCACAGTTCTGTGCTCATTAAAGTTTCAGTCTTCCATTAGAGCTCTAAAATCCCTTATTTCATTGTTTTGTATTTCTGTGCCATTTACTCTATCTTCTTTAGCCATCATAGCATTGAGATCTCCCATGATCAGCCAATTATCCACTGTCTGTGCATCAATTTTCCTCAGCTCTTCCCACAGGTCTTGTCTTTGAGCAACAGTATGCAGTCCATAAACAGCTGTAAAAATGAACTTCTTAGTTGAAGTGCTATTCTTAACTATGCCATGGATATATTGGTTATGAGCCTACATCATGGTAAATTGAATTCTACTAAGGTCCCATAGAATCCAAATTCTGCCTTTTTCATTCCCTGTATTTTTGATGCACCATCTCCAGCCTGGTGCACATTTATTCATAATTTCTCTTTCTTTATTGTTTTGGACTCTGTGTTAACTACTACGATAAGACTTATTTTTTATTTTTATAAGAAAACGTTCATCTCCTTTTGCTTATGAACTTTATTGAAGCCCCTCACATTCCAAGTTGCAATCTTCATATGATCTGAGTGCTTGGAATTATCTGCTCACTTGTTCCCCTACTGCATCCTGCTGCCTCATCATATGCCCAGCTTATTCTACCTTCATTTGCCACTTCACTCAGAGGAGAGAAGCCATTTGTAGTTTGTATACCCTGATGTATGGGACTTGTCATTCCCACCTTGCCCTTTGCTTTAGTCCATACTTATTGATCTCCCATTGGATTCTGTGCTTCCCCTTCATGTTCTGTCTTCTTGCCCATGTCTTTTTGTGTCTGTTTTGAGGTACCTATTACCACCCATTAAGATGTTGCTTTCTTTGGTGGTTGTATGTTCCAATTAACATTGACATTCCTTCCTTGTTGCTTATTCTGATGCTGGTCATTTTTCCATTTCTGTTTATTTGTCTATTTTTGTCCTGGTCTCCTTCACAATCATGCCCCACCATCAAGCACTTCTTATAATACTATGTTACCCAGTCATACTCAATCTCCTGATCAAATTCTTTGCCTGTAGGATCTTGAATTTTTATGTTCCTTGGTAATTCCTTGCTAATATCCATCTCTATAAGTACTCGAGCATATGAGATACTAGCAGTATTACTTGTGCATTCATCAGCATATAGAGGTGTCCCTAATCCACTAGCAATTCTACTCAGTGACAGCCTACCCCAACAATTCAAAGGTAGATTAGGAAAGCTTACCCACAATGGAATAGTTTTTAGTACTTCATTATATAAATTGAAATCTTCTGTCCAAGACTTTAAGATCATTGGCTTCACCCCTATTGTGTATGGTCCTGAATAGAGAACTGCATTCTTATCATCCAAACTATTGAATAGTACCACAAAGTAACTTTTATTATGATAAGACACTATAGGCTTTGCAGCAAAATTCCATTGAACAGCTATAAACCTCTCCATGGCTCCTATTGATGGTGTTTCTCCAATAACATAGACAATTATAGCTTTTTCCATTTCATATTTTCTGATTCCATTTCCTCATGTTATAATTGCACCTTTTTAACTCCATCCTGTATAGTAGGTGGTATGAAAACTTGATCCATACCTCGTGTAGCCATTTTGTTTCCTGCGAACAGATTTTGACCACTTATGTTGGTTTTCTCCCATTGTTACTTATGGCTTGATTTGTGTAACTTCTTTCCCTGTGTTCTGCTTCATCACTTGTTGCTATTTCGTCGCAATTTCTCTATTCTCCTTGTTGTTCAGCTCCTTCTCCTTACGACTGTTTTCAGTTTCCTTTGGTGCTACAGTAGTCAATGGAACAGTGCTTTGACTCAAAATTCCTTGATCTATCTTCTCAGCAGCTATCTGCGGTGTCGATTCTCTCAGATTTGGGCTCAGATTCTCCAGATCTCTAGTTAATTTCAGCTGCATGTTGCTCCAACCTCGATTTCCCTCAGAATTTTGTGGAGTTCCATTGTCACAGCTATGGGCTTTCATTTGTGTAGCTACATCTGTGTTGTTCCTCTGATTACCATTTCTACTACCTGAAGCGATAAACTCTGCTAGTTGTACCTTTGTCACCAGCTTTCTAGGTCATCCTCTCCCCATTATTTCCGATTAGTGCACGTTACAGTGCACGTTAGCCAGTACATGCAAACATGCACAGGGAGAAAGTCTAGAGAGAGAGGAATTTACGCTTTACAGTAAAAATCTTAATTACATATATCTATGTTCAGTTAAGAAATCAAAAGGCAGATCCCTTCACTAATAATTAAATATTTTAAGTATTAATTACAATTATATGGTATGAGAAACATCATGTTTCCCAAAAAAAAAAATTAATTATAGTTTCATAGTAATAATTAAGAATGGAAATGCACCGTTTTCAAATTTTATACCAAGAACTTTTGATTCATCAACTACCACATTTAAAGGTAAAATCATCCTTTACTATTTAATTTTCTCCTTTACGAGTGAAGAATGGAAATACGCTTCCAATAATCTTTTCACAATCTTTCTATATTTTCTCTAATTCTCTCTAATATTTTTTCTAGTTGTGAGGCTGCTTTACCTTTTCACCAAAGAATTTTTGTTAATTAGAATTAGTTTAGTGGATTTGCTAAGTTTCGTAGGTGATAGTTTATGTTGATATTTTTTGAGTGAATTGTGGTGCATTTGAGATGATGATCAAAGAAATAATACATTATACATGTCTGATTTATTATTAATATATTTTTTTCATGTTTGACCTATGGACGTAGTCCTTTTTTTTCTTGGAAGAAGAAATGTTTAGGAAGTGTTTGTTACGTTCTTGCATATTTTATAGTGTTGGATATACTAGGAATAGATTTGGTGATATGTCAGCTCCCATAGTGTAAAAATCTATTTATCTTTTTTCTCGTTCTTTTTACTATTTTCTTGCATTTTTTCATTTCTCTTATTTTAAAAAGTCCATATCTCATAGCTCACGCCTCTTTATTTAGTGGTTATGGCCTTTAAAAATGAAATGTTGAGGAAAAATGTAGCAGTTCAACCATAAAAATCAATGAAAGCTCATGCAACGATTGTAATTATTATAAAAATAATGATAGTAAGTAAAGTAATTTTTATCCCATTACGCCAGTGCCACTTGCATCGCTTCAGCAAAAAAATAATTAAATATTTGTTAATTACTGATTTTGCTTTATTTAATTTTTTTGCAGATTTATCACTTATGGATTTGGCTAACAGGTAACTATGCACTGCAATTATTTTGTTTTGATCTTCGAAGATGTAATAATATGAAAGTTGATGTATCGACTGTCATGACCCCTCCCTAAACAATCGTGACGGCTCATAGTCTCTACGATTAGGTAAGTCTAACCATGCGGAAAATAAACAAAATTTGCGAAAGAAATAGATTAAAACCGAAATAGTAAAATAAAGCAGTGTTTGAAATGCTGCTCGACATACATAATATCAACTCTCGAAACTAATAACATTTTTCAAAATCTGGAATCTCATGATCACATGCTTTTGAATGTCCACAAGTATCTAACTCCAGAATATCTAAACAAGAAGGAAAATACAGAAGGGCTAATACTTAAGGGAAGAGTAGAAAGGGACTCTTCGGTCTGCGGACATGGCAGATATACCTCGGAGTCCTTATAAACGCCTCGCCTCAAGCGTGATGAGTCTGAGTCGCAGTACCTGGACCTGCACATGAAAAACATGCGCAGAAAGGGCATGAGTATACCACAATGGTACTCAATAAGTGACAAGCCTAACCTCGGTTGAGTAGTGACGAGGAAGGTCAGGGCCCTACTGAGATTAAACGAAATATAAGATATAACAAAATAAGGTAAGACAGTATAGCTGAAAGCTAACAGTAAGAACTTAATACAGGATAATAAGGATAACAACTACTGAAACAGATATAAAAATAATCACAAGGAATACCACTCTTCACAAAGATAATAACCGGGGATCTCTTAGTATCCTCAATATATATCAGGGATCTCTAGGTATCCCAAGGATCTCTTGGTATCCTCAATATACGTGCTGGGGATCTCTCAGTATCCCACACTTCAATTCAAATCTAAAATACGTACAGGGGTTCTCCCGAGACGTCGTCTCGTAGTCTCAAAGTAAAACACACAATGATAACATAAAGAATACTCAATTAAACCCAACTTCATACCAAGGTAAAATAGGTAATTCTAACCTAGCACTCTTCACATAATAAAAATACGGCAGTTTAAACAGATAAAGCAATTAAGTCAATTAGACATGTTTTTCTAAACCAGCAGCAGGCTTAAATTTCAAGTAATGTAAGCATAAAAGGAAAACACTACTCTAGAGAAAATAGGATTTTCAAAAATTATCACAAGTATGCACTTGTCACCTCACGTACCAGGCATTTCAATTATCACAGTACCAATCCTAAAGGGGGTATCCCCCACACAAGGTTAGGCAAGCCGTTTACCTCGAACCGGCTTAAAATCAACCAGAATCCACGTTTTTGCTATGAGTACTCGACTCCAAATGACCCAAATCTATTCAATTAAATTGTATAATGTAAATATAACTTCAAGTAATTGATTCCACAAATAAATTATATGCTAATACGTGAAATTAGATAAAATGACCAAAATGCACCTCGAGCCCACATCTCAGAATCAGGTAAAATTTATATTTGCAGAATCCTCATGCTCTCACGAGTCTAACCATACCAAAATTATTTAAATCCCATATCAAATCCCCGATCAAACTTGAAAATTAGGTCTAAGAACTTTTCCCCAACTTTCCACCAAAATTTCAAAATTAAAGGATGAATTTAAGTTTAGATTAATGGGTTATACGCAAAAGGGAGTTAAGAATCGTTAACCAATCGATATCACTGAAAATCTCTCAAAACCTCGCTATAATCCGAACTCCCAAGCTTAAGTTTGATAAAAATGGCCAAGCCATATTTTTTGAAATGTTTAATACCGCCCAGGTGGTTGTACATCGGGATCGCGTAATATGAGGTGCGATCACGAAGAGGAAAACCTGGTGGCTGCTGAACTGGGCTATGCGAACGCATGAGGAAATACGCAAATGCAGAAGAGGGAAGGGCAGGTTTACGCGTTCGCGAAGTGGACAATATGAACGTGTAGAGTAAATGGTCACAGTACCCCCTGCTCCTAGTTCTACCACGCGAACGCGAATAGGGGGATGCAAACGCGAAGGAGTTGGGGGTAGACTCCCTTGATCGCGAGTGGAAACATGCGAACATGAAGAACAGTTAAATCATCCTCCGAAATTATACTACGCGAAAACGGAAGCAAGGGTGCAAACGCGATTAACGAGACCAGACACCAGCAGTTCTGCAATTTTAACAAGTTCCAAAATGACCTGTTGAGCATCCAAAACACACCCGAGTTCTCCGAGACCTCAACCGAACATGAAAACCAATAATAAAAGAACATTCAAACTTGTTTCAATCTTCGGAACGCTCAAAACAACATCAAAACATCAATTTAGCATTGCATTCAAGCTTGAGAACTTCAAAACTCACAATTTACGCTTTCGATCAAAACGTCTATCAAACCTCATCCGAATGACCTGAAATTTTGCACACACGTCACATTCAACCCTACGGAGCTATTCCAATTTTCGGAATTCCATTCCGACCCTCGAATGAAAATCTCACTATTGAACCGAAAACTTCGAAAATTCAATTTTTGCATTTCAAGCCTAAATTAGCTATGGACCTCCAAAACACAATCTGAACACGCTCCTAAAGTCGAAATCACCCAACAGAGCAAACGGAATCATTTGAATTCCATTTTGGGGTCGTTTTAATACTGTTCTGACTACGATCAATTTTCAAAACTTAAGCTCTCATTTAGGGCCTAAGTGTCTCAAAACTCTTCGAAACTCCAAATAATTCATCCCGATAACTCACAATAGTAGAAACAAACATGGGGAAAGCAGTTAATAGGGGATCGAGGTGTTAATTTTTAAAATGACCAGTCAGGTCTTTACATCCTCCCATACTTAAACATTCGTTCGTCCTCTAACGAGCATAGAGACATACCAGAAGTAGTGAAAAGATGAGGGTAATAGCTACGAATATCCTGCTCGGTCTCCCAAGTCACCTCCTCGACCGCCTGACCTCGACATTGAACCTTTACTGATGCAATGTTCTTTGACCTCAACTTTAGGATCTGCCTATCCAATATTTCCACTGGCTCCTCAAAATAAGATAGATCTTTGTCCAACTAGACTGAACTGTAATCCAACACGTGCGACGGATCGCCGTGATACCTCCGGAGCATCAAGATATGAAATACTGGATGAAATCTTTCCAAGCTGGGAGGTAAGGCAAGCTCATAAGAAACCTCCCCAACACACCTCAATATCTCAAAAAGGCCAATAACCCTCGGACTCAACTTTCCTTTCTTCCCTAATCTCATAACGCCCTTCATAGGCAAAACCTGAAGTAGAACCCGCTCTCCAACCATGCAGGAAACATCATGAACCTTCTGGTCCACGTAACTCTTCTTTCAAGATTGGGCTGTGCAGAGTCTATATTGAATCATGTTCACCTTCTCCAAAGCATCCTATGCCAAGTCTGTGCCCAATAATCTAGCCTCACCCGGCTCGAACTAACCCGCTGGAGATCTATACTGCCTACCATATAAAGCCTCATATGGTACCATCTGAATGCTGGACTGATAGCTATTATTGTAGGCAAACTCCGCCAATGGCAAAAACTGATCCCAAGACCCTCCGAACTCAATCACACATGCATGAAACATATCCTCAAGAATATGAATAGTGCACTTGGATTGTCCATCCGTCTGAGGGTGAAATGATGTGCTCAACTCCACCCGAGTACCTAACTTATGTTGTACGGGTCCCCAGAATTGTGATGTAAACTGAGTACCTCTATCTGAAATGATGGAAACTGGAATACCGTGCAAACGAACAATTTCTTGAATATAAATCTCCGCCTACCACTCCAAAGAATAGGTAGTACTCATAGGAATGAAATGTGCAGACTTGGTCAACCAATCCATAATCACCCAAATAGCATCGAACTTTCTCAAAGTCTGTGGGAGCCCAACTACAAAGTCCATGGTGATTTTCTCCCACTTCCACTCCAAAATCTATATCTGCTGAAGCAATCCACCTGACCTCTGGTGCTCACACTTCACTTGCTAGCAATTAAGACACTGAGCTACAAACCCAACTATATATTTTTTCATTCACCTCCACCAATATGTTGTCTCAAATCCCGATACATCTTCGCGGCACTCGGATGAATGAGATAACGCAAACTATGGGCCTCCCCCAGAATCAACTCCCAAAGCCCATCAATATTGGGTACACAAACTCAACCCTGCATCCTCAATACCCCGTCATCACTAATAGTCACATCTCGAGCATCGCCATACAACACCTTGTCCTTGAGGACAAGCAAATGAGGGTCATCAAGCTGATGCTCCCCGATATGATCAAACAAGGAAGACCAAGAGACCATGCAAGATAGAACCCGACTGGGCTCCAAATGATCCAACCTCAAAAACTGGCTGGCTAAGGCCTGAACATCCATCGCCATGGGCCTCTCTGCTGCTGGTAAATAAGCTAAACTCCCCAAACTCTCCGCCTGGTGACTCAAAGCATCGGCCACCATATTGGCCTTGCCCGACGCAAATTATAGTCCTTCAATAGCTCTAGTCACTTCCTGAGGCGCAAATTAAGGTCCTTCTGCTTGAACAGATGCTGCAAACTCTGGTGATCATTATAAATCTCACAAGGCACACCGTACAAATAGTGACTCCAAATCTTGAAGGTGTGAATAATAGCAGCTAACTCGAGATCATGGATAGGATAATTCTTCTCATGCACCTTCAATTATCTAGACACGTAGGCAACCACTCTACCATCCTACATCAATACTGCTCCAAGGTCGATCCTCGAGGAATCAAAATAGACAGTATAAGACCTCGAACCGGTAGGAAATATCAAAATGAGGGCTGTAGTTAAAGCTATCTTGAGCTTTTGAAAGCTCTTCTCACACTCTTCCGTCCACTGGAATGGAGCACCCTTCTGGGTCAGTCTGGTCATAGGTGCTGCAATGGACGAAACCCCTGAACGAATTGACTATAATAACTCGCCAAGCCAAGAAAACTGCTGATCTTAGTAGCTGAGGATGGTCTCGTCCAACTCTTCACAGCTTCCACCTTCTTCGAATCCACGTTTATCCCATCACTAGATACCACGTGATCCAAGAATTCCACAGAATCCAACCAGAACTCACATTTTGAGAACTTAGCATATAATTTCTTCTCCCTCAAAGTGTGGATCACTGTCCTCAAGTGCTGCTCATGATCTTCCCGATGTCGGGAATATACCAGAATGTCATCAATAAAGACAATAATCAATTAAGGTATGTTCACGACATAAAGACAATTTTTGCGAAACAAACTCCCTCGTGAACATACCTTAATTCATTATTGTCTTTATTGATGACATTCTAGTATATTCCCGACATCGAGATGATCATGAGCAGCACCTGAGGACAGTGCTCCACACTTTGAGGGAGAAGAAATTATATGCTAAGTTCTCAAAATGTAAGTTCTGGTTGGATTATGTGGAATTCTTGGATTACGTGGCATCTAGTGAGGGGATAAACGTGGATCTGAAGAAGGTGGAAGCTATGCAAAGTTGGTCGAGACCATCCTCGGCTACAGAGATCCGTAGTTTTCTTGGTTTGGCGAGTTATTACCGTCAATTCGCTCAGGTGTTTCGTCCATTGCAGCACCTATGACCAGACTGACCTAGAAGGGTGCTCCATTCCAGTGGATGGAAGAGTGTGAGAAAAGCTTTCAGAAGCTCAAGACAGCTTTAACTACAGCTCCATTTTGATATTTCCTACCGATTCGAGGTCTTATACTGTGTATTGCGATGCCTCGAGGATTGAACTTGGAGCAGTATTTATGGAGAATGTTAGAGTGATTGCCTACGCGTCTAGATAATTCAAGGTGCATAAGAAGAATTATCCTATCCATGATCTCGAGTTAGCTGCTCTTATTCACACCTTGAAGATCTGGCGTCACTATTTGTACGGTGTGCCTTGTGAGATTTATAATGATCACTAGAGTTTGCAACATCTGTTTAAGCAGAAGGACCTTAATTTACGCCAGAGGAGGTGGCTAGAGCTGTTGAAGGACTATTTTCGAGGTAAATTATTTTGTCTTCGAGATAAATTATTGTTCAATTTATTTCTTAAGGTAAACTTATCTTCAATTTTTCATGCAATCAGTACCGACACATATGTTAGTAGATGTCACGACCCCAATTCCGGTTGTGATGGCGCACAACACAATTGCTAGGCAAGCCCGATCAATTAACACTCACAACCCAATCCATATCCCATTACCAGTTTATAGCATTTAATTTAATAGTTTAATAAGTCTATTAACCAAATAATTTAGATAGAGACAGTATGAAACACTGACATAACCAATATCTTCCAAAGACCTGGGGTCATGAGTCTAGAGCCTCTAAGATAACAATATAATACATCCTCAGTAATACTGATGTTCTAAAATGCAGAAATAATAAAGGGATAGGGGAAGAGTCGGGTCCTGCGAACGTCAAGCAGCTACCTCGACAACTCCTGAGAAGCTCTGAAGCAGCAAATAGCTCAACTATGCTCCCGGGACACCTGAATCTGCACACGTGGTGCAGGGAGTAAAGTGAGTACTTCCAACTCAGTAGTAATAAGAGTAAATAATAACTAAGCGATAAGAAATCACGTAAGAACACTCCACCATGCTATATGGTGCAGTATAACCTTTTTTATGAAAATAGTAAAACCGTGAAAATCCTTTAGAAACATCTAACTCAGTTTAAAATCTCTTTTGAAAATATTATTTTTCCAACAGTAAGCATATAAATGCAATATCAGGTAGTGCAAGTCTGCACACAAGTCAGCCCATCGGGCATAGCACTCTATTTTACAAATAACACCAGGGTATCTGGTACACAGTGCAAGAAATAGCATGGATGACAATGATATGAGAGTGCTAAATGTCATGCCACGTAGTACGCACAGGAATCAATGCGTGAATGCAATGCAATGCACATGACCGCTGCGGCATACAGCCCGATCCATTTGGGTACCCGCGCTTACTGTGAGGGTTCAGACTCCGGAGGGGCTCCTACAGCCCAAGCGCAATATCAATATCACACCGCTGCGGCGCGCAGCCCGATCCATGCACAGTCCAGAAATGCACATAAGCCCCTTAGGCAATAGTAAAATAATAGTTCGCAGCTCAAAACATTAGTAAAATATCATTTAAGTTTTCAAATCTTAGAAAGATAGCTGAGTTTACAAAATAGTATTTAGAACCTTGGACTGAGATCAAATAATATGCAACGTAATTGCAAAAACAGTGATATCAATCCCTGAAGGATTTAAATAATCGGCACGAAGCCCAAAACATGGAAATCGGCCCAAATCATGATAGCATCAAGTAGTTTTCAGTCAATCACGCAGTAAAATCAACAACCGGGACAGACCAAGTCACAATCCCCAACAGTTCTCTACCCCACGCTCATACCTGGCGTGCAAGTCACCACAATACAACACTATGAGGTGCAAATCCGGGGTTTTAAACCCTCAGGATATCATTTACAAGTATTACTCACCTCGAAACGGTAAAATCTCTAGCTCGCGACGCCTTTGCGCCTCAATTCGGCCTCCACGTGCGTCGAATCTAACCAAAATCAGAGTGAATGCATTACAGTATGCTAAGGGAACAATACCCAATCGAAAACAATCGAAAAATATCAAGAATATCGAAACTAATAAAACCCGAGCCCCGGGCCCGCTTCTCGAAAAATTACAAAAATTATATTACCGGATTCCTCGTCTAGCCACGAGTCCATACATACCAAGAACTCCCAAATCCGAGCTCAAATGTCCTATCAAATCCCAATTTGAAATATAAAAAATTCAAGCCCTAATTTATCAACCTTAGGCTTAATTTCCATGAATTTCTGGACCAATTTTATAACATAATCTTGTTTTAAGACCAAGATTCTTACCTCAAGTCGATTCCTCTTGAATCTCTCTGAAATTCTCGTCCAAGAGCTCCCAAGGACGTTAAAAAATTGGAGGAAAAATGCATAACCCTCGCTGATGAAATATAATATAAAACCCTCCTGCCAACAGCGATTTTCGCTTCTGCGGTCGGATTACCGCACCTGCGGCCCCCGCTTTTGCGACTAAACGACCGATTTCGCGGTCTAACTTAACTCACCAGGAACCGCTTCTGCGATCCAAAACTGCTCATCCGGTCACCATTTATGCAGATTTCCTTCCGCACCAGCGGTCCACGCCAAGGCCTCCCAGACCGCACCTGCGACCAACATGCCGCATCTATGGAACCGCCTATGCGGCCCCTTTCCGCAGATGCGGAAACAACAGAACCTGCAACCCAAAAATCATGCAACAACTCCAAACTCTCCGTTTAACCACCCGAATTCACCCCGAGGCCCCCAGGACCTCAACCAAAAGAACAAACATGATCTATTACCTTATTCAAACTTGCTCGAACCATCAAAATACTATCGTTAACATCAAAATCATCAAATTTTACCAAATCAAAGCCTAAGTTCTTCGAGAACTTCCGAAATGCATTTCCGATCAAAACCCCAACCAAACGATATCCGAATGACCTGAAAATTTACAGACATATCCAAAACCACTTAACGAAGCTAATACAACTCTCAGAATTCCATTCCGACCCTCGGATCAAAATTTCACCTATCAATCAGAATTCACCAAAATTCAAACTTTGCCAATTCAAGCCTAATTCTACACCGAGCCTCCAAAATCAATTCCGATCGCACTCCTTCATCACAAATCATTCCCCGAAGCTAAACAATCACCGAAATTCACATCCGAGCCTTCTAACTATATAGTCAACTTCCGATTGACTTTTCCAAAACAAGCTTCCTTNATACTGATATTGAAACATAGATCAATATAATATGGGAGAAACAGGGCGATAACTCACGTGACAACGGGCCTGGTCGTCAAAGTAGATTTCTTTTTATGTATAGTATTCTTAAAATTAATGTGTGTATGTATATGTATATAACTAAGGGTTGCGTTTAATTTTTATTTGCAGTGAAAAATTTCTTGATAGTTGATAGGGAGGACTTTACTAAGGGCTTATCGAGTACAAATCTCAGTTAATTAGATTAGTAAGGTGCAGTGATAATATTGCGGTTGCAGAACATGCAAAAGATAAAATTGTTTAAAAAGTATTATTTTCTTGATAATTCGTTGAATACTTTTGAGATACAGATATGATATTATTTTATAAAAATATGATAATGTCGATAAAATTACATATAATCAATTTTAAGGACAGCACAAAGCGGGGGCAAATTAACTAGTTGAGTAATACAATTAGAGATAAATTATTGAGTGATCTTATAATGTATGAATAACTTTATTTATTAGTTCATGGTGATTTTTGATTAATAGTTATTTATGGAGTAGATTTTAAATTTATACTGAATGATGTATTTTAATTATCTAAATTATGTGCAAAAAAAAAAGTAGTTGTACCAGATACTCAATATTATTGCGTTGGTGTAACTATATGTAATATTAATTAAAAAATTAAATGTATACATTTTTACCTTATGTTTTATATTAATTGAAATAGAAAAAATTGATTATATTCTCTTATAATAAATAGTTAAATTTATTTTCTCTTTTAAATAATTATAAACTGAACCTTGCTACTATCTTCTTTTTTTTTTGTAATTTGATACTCAAAAATACTTTTTAGAAAAATTGATCAGAAACAATTTGCTTATCGAATAGTGCAAAAAGCACTTCTCATCATTTGGCCAAACATAAATTGTTATTCTCCACAAGTACTTTTCCAAAAAATATTTATGACAAAGGGCATTTTTTCAAAACAAGCAGTTCAACTGGCTCACAATATTTTTCAAAGTAAATTCATGTCCAAAAATTATTTCTACTTCCAAATAATCTTTTCTAAATTTCAACTTTAAATACTCATTTTTCAACTTCAACTGAATATCGTCCAAACTATTAATAATTTAAAGTTCATATTCTTTTTTATTCCTTCTTGTTTTTTTTTGGTTAGATTCACATAATGATATAAATATATACTACCAAAGGACTCGTCAACCCTTAATCATAAGTCTTGAGTTCGAACTCGTGAAATAAAGCGCCTTTGGCAAGGAAGGTGATAAAACTTTTCAGTGCGAATCAGAATTAGTCGAGCCTCAAAACATGTATTAAACGCGGAATGTCTCTAGGGCCCCAAATACATTGAGTTGCCCCTGCTTAAAACATTAGCAGGAACAATCAAAATATTTTATTTTATTTTTTTAAAAAGAAAAAAACCTCAAAGAAAAGGTAACATAGTTGGTCAGATACTTTTAAAAGGATCACATTGTTTCCAACTTTAATCGTGATGGGATTTTGGAATCTGGGAAATCATGCAATCGGACAGAGTAAAGAAGCATTTCATTTCTTTAAACTAAATTAAATTAAAGAGGGTTGGCCCTGCTCCACTATGGAGTATTATATTTGGAAATCAAGTCTTTTAACATCTTAGACAGATCTCTTATGCTCTCTAAGCTAAGAGTAACAGCGGAAAACCAAGGAGATAGAGAGCTATGGCTTATGCTGCTGTGACCTCACTTATGTCAACTCTTGGATTGCTACTGCAATCCAATTCCCGTTTAAATCTTTCCAACAAAGAGCAAACTGAATCTCTTCACAAAAAAGTTAAAGAACAGATTCAATCCTTTCGCGGAAAAGTCGGTTCACTGCAAGCGCTTCTGGAAACATTGGAGAAGAATATCAATGATCCTTCGACAATTGAACATTGTGAAGTCAAGATCAATGATGCAGCACATGATGCAGAATATAGAATTGAATCTGTATTGGAAAAAATTTATAAGGCTCAAAATGAAAAGGTTAGGAGAGAAGCTTATGAGGAGTTTTGCAAGAGGTTGCAAAAAGCATGTGAGTCCATAGATTCCAATTCCAGAAAGTTAACTGAAAGTATGAAGAGTGGTTTGCAGGCAACAAGTTCACTTGTCCAAAGTTTTGATTTACCACAACATTCTCCACAGCTTGGCAATAACATGGTTGGACATGAAAATGAACTGGCGGATATCAAGTGTAAACTCATGAAAATCTCATCCGATGAAAGAGAAACTATGGCAATCACAGGTATGGGGGGCATAGGCAAGACAACCTTTGCAAGAAAAATTTATGAAGATCCAGAAATTAAATCACATTTTGACATTCTAGCATGGGTTACTGTGTCAAAGGAACACTGTGTTAGAAAGATGTTGCTGCAGCTTCTTCATTGTATTCCATCAACGGAAGAGGTACGCCATGAAGCAAGGGATGATGGTGAGTTAGCAGGCAAATTGAAACAGAGGCTGTGGAAACGCAGGTACCTAGTTGTCATCGACGATATATGGAGCAGCAAAGCTTGGGATGATATAAGTCTATGGTTTCCAGATTGCAAAGGAAGTCATATCCTACTTACCACAAGGTGCGGGAATGTGGCCAGTTATGCTGCTCCAGGTAAGCCTCCTCATCACATGTCTTATCTAAGTCCAGAGAAAAGTTGGGAACTATTGCAATCAAAGCTTCTTGAGAAAGTAGAGCTCTCTCCAGAATTAGTGAAAATTGGTAAGAAAATTGCAGAAAATTGTCATGGAATGCCCTTGACTATTACTGTAGTTGCTGGAATTCTATCTAAATGCAACAATGCATTAGATGGATGGAAGCGAGTAGCACATGATGTAAAATCAGCAATATTTAAAGATCTTGGTAGACAATGCGAAAAGGTCCTCGGGTTAAGTTACTACTATCTTCCTCAACATCTTAAGGCTTGCTTTCTATATTTTGGAATTTTTCCCGAAGATGAAGAAGTTGATGTGAGAAGATTAGTGGAGCTATGGGTTGCACAGGGATTTTTAAAGGAAGCTGATAATAGAAGTTTGGAGGACATAGCTGGAGAATGTTTGCAAGAACTTATAGACAGAAATCTGGTTCTTGTAAGCGAGCAGAGTTTTTGGGGAGAAGTGGAAACATGTAAGATCCATGACCTCTTACATGAGTTATGCTTAAGACAAGCTCGAAGTGAGAACTTCCTACCTGTTACAAAAAGTAAACCACTGAATCGAATCACGTGTATATACCAATCATCTTTACTGGATTGTCTAATGATTGTTCGCTCAATTAGTGATTTTTATTGGTTAAACTCTCTTCGCCGTGATAAAAAGAAAATACGCACTATTGTCTATAAAGGTGTACGCAAACGTGCGGAAAGAGAAAGATTCGAGTTAAAGATCTTCAAAATGATCAGAGTATTGGACTTGAGAAAGTTATACTTTGATAATGGTATTCCAACTTCAATATTTGATTTAGTGCATCTAAGGTATCTATCCTTGTACATTGGAAATCATGAATATCTCCCTCTTTTGAACCTTCAAAACTTGCAAATTCTGATCATTGAAATAGGAAAGAATTGGGCAGATAATATACCGTTAAACATTTGGAGGATGCCACAGTTAAAGACTCTACGCTTTATGAAGTCAGGATGGTTATGTCCTCCGATTATGCCTAGTGGTGAAGAGGAGCATGTGGTTTTAGAACACCTGCATACTATAACCGGTGTTGGTCCTGCATGGTGTGAAAAGGAAATTTTTGCATTAATGCCTAACTTGAAGAACTTGGAAATCGTGTTGAACAAAGGTTCTCATGAATTGTGGATACCTGTTTCCTCTTTGCCACTAATAGAAACACTTAGAATTATAGTTGGAAAAATGGATAATAATATCTTTGCTCAGTACCAGTTGAATGCACAGTACCAGTTCAATGCACGTAAAAAGGTTTTGAAATATCGAAGTACCTTTCCACCAACCCTTAGAAGGCTGACATTAGGCGGGACGTGTCTTCCTTGGGAGGCTATGGACATTGTTGGCATGTTGCCTAACCTCGTGATACTTGAATTGGAAGACGACGCATGCGGAGTTGAATACGAGACCACATGGAAACCCACTGAAGGAGGGTTTCCTCGATTAAAGTTCTTGTCACTGTGTCATTTGCTTTGTTTCACCAAGTGGAAAGCTACTGAGGATCATTTTCCAGTCCTTGAGAGACTTTTTATATCCCACTGCCTGAGGCTGGAAGAGATCCCACAAGAATTTGCAAATATTCTTACACTGCAGCTGATCGAGTTACATGACTGTTGTATTCACCTGGCCTCATCAGCACAGCAGATTCGACAAGAGCAAGAAGACACTTTTGGAGGCCAAGTGACAAATGTCCATACATACAATTGCGGACAAGGTAAGACCATCCATGTTTCATGCTTTGACAAGTTTAGCATATCGCCATGCTTTTTTGTGAGTCTGAGAGTGTTTCTTTCTTCTGGAGTTCTGATTGGATCAACTTCATGACTAATGTGTAATGTGTTAAAAAAAACTATCGATTAAATTGAAAGAAGAAGAGAACAGGGAGAGGAGAGGGGGCAGATTTTTAAAAAAATAAAGATTCTGAACATGTTTTGACTAAACAAACTACCCTAAAGCCTTCTAATCCTTTCATTTCTCTTGTGGCCATTTCCTGACACTAAAATTAGATGCACATTGTTTAGTCTCCAGTCTCCACTCCTTTCTTTTCTTTAATTTGACAATTACAGTACAGTAAAAGTTTTTTAATATGGTTGAGAGAGTATTAGTACATTTTGTTTAATTTGGTACTTCAAAGACTAGAAATGCAAAGTATTGGTAAAGGAGGTACACATTAAGCGAAGATGAAAGACATACTTCCCATAAACTCTTGAATAAAGATGGGACAACAACATTGTGTTGGGTGATTTAGAAAGCGCCGAGTGGCGTCGAGATTTTGGGTATTGTAAGCGTATTAAGTTAGGGGAGGTTAAGGGGGCTATGAATAAAATGAGGAGGGGAAGAATGACCGGGCCAGACGAGATACTGGTGGAATTTTGGAAGAGCGCAGGCAAGGCATGTATGGAGTGGCTGATTAGGTTATTTAACGTCATTTTTAGGACGACAAAGATGTCCCAAGAATGGAGGTGGGGTACAATGATTTTGCTGTACAAAAAAATAGCGATGATAAAAATTGCAACAATTATAGCGGTATCAAGGTACTTAGCCACATGATGAAAATTTGGGAGAAGGTGGTAGAGAGGCGGGTAAGGTAGGAGGTATCTATTTTCGAGAACCAATACGCATTCATGTCGAGACGATCTATTACAAAATCCATTCATCCTGTTACAGATTGTCGGAGCAGTATAGAGAGAGGAAGGGTGACTTACATATGGTGTTTATTGACCTAGAAAAAGAATAGGACAAAGTTTCATTGGAGGTTCTATGGAGATGTTTGAGGTAAGAGGTGTACATATGGCGTATTAGGGCGGTTAAAGGCATGTACGATGGGGCCAAGATCCGAGTAAGAGCATTGGGAGGAGACTCAAAGAACTTTCCAGTAGTGATGGGGTCAGTGTTTTGGATAGCGTGAGGCGACAAATAGCAACGAGGGCCCGCTTCACTGATGCGAGAGGCGCGTAGCAAAGCGCTCGTCTTTTTTATGCGAAGCAATAATTTATATATATATATATATATATATATATATATATATATATATATATATATATATATATATATTATACTAGTTTTAGAGTACGCGCGTTGCGCGTGTACCCCGATGAAGACATCATTTTAAAATCAACATAAATTATATTCGAAATATATGTTTGAGATAATTAAAAGAGTTGTTTTTAAATATGTATCCATACTATCTACGAAAAAATTGCTAAATATTTGGTATTGAAGAAAGAATTACTCTGAATCAATAAAGTAAATTAAGCTACATTAAAGGAGGTTTATTTTAGAATTGTTTTCCAACCCAAGTAGAATATTTATTAGTCCCAGCCTAATTAGAAATAAAGAGTCAAATTCATAATTAGATAGACAATATAACTAATTGACATGTAGTATATTTCATATGTTTGCATTATATTTATTACTATCTGATATAGTCTAAAATGATAGATTATTCAAACAAAATAAAAATGAAGAGACATAAAATGTTAGATATAAGATTTTTTCCTGACCATTTCTAAAATAAAAAAAATTAAAAATAAAAATATAAAAGAAGAGAGATAGAAACCCTTCCCAACTATTCAAATTTACTTCTCTGTCGATCAATAGTCTTCCTATATGATTTAACTGGTTACGTTAAAAAAAAAATTAATTATTGTTTCGGTAAAATAAAAGTTTATTATATTTGAGAATCAATTAATTTGTAATAACTGATCTGTACAAAATCACGAGATGCTGAATCTATTCCAAAGAGCAAATAAATATATTTGTAGTAGAATAGAATTATAGCTGACAACTCAAGTAAGAAAAGAATTTATATAAGTAAAACTTTTCTTGATTTAATACTCTAAAATATTACGAATTCTTACATAGTTCATATAAGGAAAGAGACTTGAATGCTATCGGGAATGGAACTTGCAACCTTCTGTAAATTTTGACACCCCTTGACCATTACACTAAGAGTTTGTCTTGTGTCAAGGTTTGTCAACCCCTTGTATATATTCAATTTTTAAAAAAAAAATAACCTATTTACGCAGTGTTATTTTCCGGCAAGGGTTGTCGGTTGACACCCCTCGGACAAAGGTAGCTCCGCCCCTATTTCGAAGTACAAAATATTAGAGAAACAATAATTTATAAAAATTATGTTGATCATGTTTAGGGTTTGATCTACTTTAGTGGTTCTGTATTAAATTTGTTCTAGTACATGCTCCATTTTTTTTAAAAAAAAGTGTCATATAAATATCGTTTGATTGAACGGTAAAACACGCATTTAGCTTTACATGAGCACTTCAGTACGTGCGTCGCATATATATTTTATATTAGTTATTATAAAATTTATGTATGATAATTTACCAATTATTAAAGATTCTGTACCAATATTATTTTATGAGAGTGCTAAATTTATTCAAACCTTTCACATTTTATTATAAAAAAAAAAAAAAAAAAAAAATCTCTAAACCTAAAAGGAGAGCAAAGTGTTCGACACTACCCTAATGTGAATTTGCAATATTTTTCTAATTATCCCTTCTTTAATCCATATTTTACTTCTTTCTTGTTTCTTTTAATCTCCTCTTTGTAATTTTTGCGTTTTTTTCTTTTTTTTTCCATCAATTTAATTTTCTTTTGGTGGAAAAGCACTAAACTGAAGAAATAAAGAAATGCCTAGACTTTGATTTTAATTTCTTCTATTATTTAATATTTAATGAGAATACACACACCTTAGTTGTCCTGTTCTTGAACTCTAGAGAATAGGCGGAAAGAGGTTCGTCAGAGCGATAGGGAAAGCTTATAGAGGGGTGGTCTTACTACGACAAGTGAAGCTAGGGTTCCCTTTGTTCGGTGTCCGGGGAAGAGAAAGGAATCTATTCGGGAAGCGCTTACCAGCCCCTTTACCGATACCAAGGGGAAGCAGGAATTAGACCAATAGGGCACTGCTCTCCGCCTGTCGTAACAACAACAAAAGTCCATACCGGAATTTCATTACCTTATTCCTTAAACCCTAAAACGGAAAAATTTTAGTATTATACTTATCATTTTATTAACAAAGAGTATTCCTAAATCTACCAAGATATTCAAAACCCAAGAACTTATACGAGAACTATGTTAATTTTTTTTTTTAATAAAGATTCTAACCCTACAAACATGGACTCTTTCACAAGTATGGTTGTATATCATCTTTTACAAATATGGTTATATATCATATAAATTAAATAAGGAAAATTTTAATATATCAAATTTAGTTAAGTCTAAAGTCCTAAATATTAGAGAAATAATTAAAGTTCTAAATATTAGGAAACAATAAATGTCTCTTTTGTCCAATGTAACTTCTATTTTTGAAGGATAAAAAAGGCGAACGACATTTCGTTAAGGCCTTAGTGCATTTAATATAGTATAGATATATAAAACTAAAAACTCAATAACAATAATATATTAATAAATATATCAATTCAAAAAGAAAACAGAGCCTAAAAAGACACTCTTCTGCCTCTGTTGCTTGCTGGTTGCTCCAAACAGAGCCAAAGAAAAAAATAAGAGAAGAAGAAAGAGGAGGAGAAGAAAGAAAGAGCCTCTGCTCTGCTGGTCGAAAAACAGAGCACAAAAAATAAAAGACAAGAAGAAAAAGGAAGAAAGAAGAAAGAAGAAGAAAAAGAAAAAAGAAAAAAGAAGACGACAACAATGGCTGAAGTTGAACTGCCGAAGAAAAAAAAAAGAAGAAGACAAGAATGGTTAATAAAAGAAGAAGAGAAGTTATGGAGGGCGAAGATTAGGTTAGAAGGCTAATATTATTATCATTTTCATATTAAGTACTATTCTTCAATATTTCTTTTGCTTTGTTATTTTGCTATTGTTTATATTCTTTAGTATTTTCTACATGGTATCTTCTTTACTATTCTCTTGTTCAAATTTTTCTTGAGCTTAGGATCTTTCGAAAATAGTATCTCTACCTCCACAAGATGGTAGTAAGGTCTGCGTACACATTACCCTCTCTGGACTCCACACTGTGGTATACACCGGGTATGTTGTTGCTGTAAAATACTTGAGTTATTTGAATGGCATTGAATTCTTACTGTAACTTTGTTTCATTTGTTATTCTACTTATACACCAACTTTTATAACAATATCATTGGGAATGATTTAGCAAAGAAAGAGCTGGAAATATATTTCAAAATGTCTTGCATATATCTGATTTCCAACGGAACGTTGTTCTGTTGCAAAATTGAGGCCCTGTTATAACCTTGAATTTTCGGGTTCATTCTCCTAAAAATTACTTTAGGACGTATAGCTCATTTTATTTCTATTCCTCTTTGGAAGATGTGCAACATTGTACTACTAGTAGTTTTGACTCCATTGGTTTGAACTTGTTTATTACTGAGTACTTTATATTAAGACAGCTTTATAATAATCCCAATATATGCGTGAAGATTGTAATTTAACCGTAATTTGATGGTTAAGATGCTGATATTTGTACTTCTTTTCTTTTTAATAGCTTACTGCCTCCAATGCCTCCAATAGCTTACTGAAGAGAAATTCCTGCTGACTGAGGAAGGTAGTTGTAACCATACTTCATCAAACTTCATTTAGAACTTTCTATTTTTCTTGAGCACGGTGTTAAGAAATTAAGATCCTTATGCATTTGGTTGTGTTCTTATTGTAGATTTCATTTTCAGTCGTCACTTTTAATGCGAAAATAATATTTGAACAAAAAATATCTCTACTTAACACACTAATATGAACTACTGAATATTAGAATAAAATATGTCAGAGGAAAATGTGTGTCATGAACTCCAGATTTGATTATTTCTATATTCCAGTTTTTTTCACCAGTGAATAGCTCAAAAATTATAGCCAAGGTAACTGTAGAAAATTGAGAGCATTCAAATCAAATTTGGTTGCTTCACCTGTTTTCTTTCTCTCGCCGGCGACGGAACTGGAAAGCCAACATTGCTGCAACCTCCGTTAGCGCTCAACGCTCTCTGAAACGAACATTCCCGATGGCTCGACGGAACCCTAACTTCAACATTTCTGAATTCCAAATTATGAAAATTAATTGGTATGGTTGGACTTGTCTCAACTCTCACGGGTACAGAAGTCAAAGATGATGATAGTTATGATTTCTTATTCAAATTCAGTGCAACTCTTTTGAGTGGTTTCACATATATATTCTCACCTTTCATTTTCTGAGTTTAAACTTGCGAAAAAGTCAAATTTATCCCTCTAATTTATTTACTTGTACACATATATCCTTAATTTTACTATGCGTCCAAATGTGTTCCTATCATCAAGAAAGTAAATAAAAATATCTCCAATCTCAATAGACAGGGATGTTAATGGATATTTAAAACGTGATTAAACCGACCGAGCCGATCGATTTCTAAGTTTCTTTTAATAAAGCCGTATATTTTTATATAAATTTATAACCATACCGATAATTAAGGTAGGCTTTTTATTTTGTAAAAATAAATCGAAAAAATACCGACCTGTACAGAATGTATTTACATGTGAAAAATATATTTATATATTAAGTTTAAGAATAATAATGTATTAAATTTTTCCTTGGGCCTTGGAATTGTGAAAATGGTTACAAGCAATGAAACGCAAAATCTTAATTCCCAAACATGTAATGTTACTCAAATTGAAACTAAATTATTTCCAACATATTCAATAGCAAGAAACAAGTTATTCTAGCGACTAGTAGCAAACTACAATGTATTGAATATGTTTCTTTTCATATGATTTAGATTTATCTTTTTGAACATTTAGAGCCCGTTTGGCTTAGCTGATTTAGAGTAGCTGATAAGCATTAGATACTGAAAATTAATTTTTAAGTTCTGAAGCTGATTTAAAAAATAAGCAGTTACGTGTTTGGATAAAGGTGCTGAAATTAATATTATGCAGCTAAAGAAGTAGGTGTACGAAGAGTTTTATATTAAGAAGAAGTATTTTAGGATAGAATAGTAAATATTTTAGTCAAATTTAAAGTGCTTATAAGCTGAAATTTGATAAGTTGGGGGAGACCAACTTATGGCTTTTGGCTTATTTTGTGGCTTATAAGCACTTAATTTATAATCACTTTTAATTTTACCAAATGCATAGATAAGCTTTATAAGCTAGTTTGACTAGCTTATAAGCTTAGCCAAACACCCTCTTAATCTTTTATAGACTTTATTCTTGAGTTCCGACTTGGTTAATATATTTTCACTCGGTTAATATCTTTATTTAATTTCTTTTACTTTGCTGTAGAATAGTTGATGGATCTATACTCTGACCATCTTTAATATTTTTTGAATTTATCACCCTTTAAAGAGTAAAAATATCTAGAGAGTTTTCTAAGTCCTATAAAAGTACGTATGTTATTGCATTCCACTTCTATTAGTGACTTTTATATGACATTTAAAAAAATACCTAAAATTAACCGAAACATATCGATACCGAAGAGAAATCGACATGATTGGAACGGTTTCGAAAAGTCTAATTTTGGTTATGCATAATAGAATAACCAAAAAAATAGTATGGTATAAATTTTAAAAGATAACCATCCGAATTGAACGATTGACACCCCTCTAACAGATGTCCATTTTGGAAAGAGACCCCTCAATTAAAAATGCCACATAATTAAAAAAGGAAAAAAAGTTAAATTTGTCCCTCTATTTTAGTAAACTATCCACGTTTGTCTCTAGTTCTACTATCCGTCTAAATTCGTCCTCCACCGTTAAGAAAATAGATAAAATCGTCTCTAACCCTACAGAAATCCACCGTGGCACTGGGAGCCTTATCTTGAACTGCTAACTAGACAAATTTTGAACCCAATTTTAAAAGACCCTCTCCGACCCTCCTATCCATGACCCTGTTTAAATTGGATCTAGAAAAAAGAATTAATACCTGGGACTGGTTATGGAATCATATTAAACTGCCTTTACAACTCAATAGTGCAAATTACCAAATGAAGGATTAAAAAATTTAACTGCTTAATAGATTAATCGAGATTCAAAATCCCAAACCTTTAAGCTGCAAAATTATTTTCAATTTTGTGAAGAATTGAAGATCAGAAAAATGAATAAATAGAAGAAAAGAAATCAAAGCCTAAGGTACCTTATGTCAGATATGTAAACATGTAACGACCCGACCGGTCATTTTAAGCTTTTATACTTTGCTCGTCAGTTCTTGGGCATGACTAACCCCATGTGATGTGTTATGACTTATTTAAATCGTCGATTTTGGTTTTCAGGATGATCAGAATGAATTTGGAAGAACAATTCTCAGTTTGAAGCTTAAAAGAAAGGTTTGACCAAGTTTTGACTTGTTAGCATATGATCTCGGATTAGAATTTTTATGAATTGGTTAGCTCTGTTAGGTGATTTGGGACTTAGGAGCATGATCGGGATGTATTTTGGAGGTCCAGGGTAGATTTAGGCTTGAATTGGCGAAATTGGAATTTTGGCGTTTTCCGGTTGATAGGTGACATTTTGATATGTGGGTCGGAATGGAATTCCAGAAATTGGAGTAGGTCTGTTGTATCATTTGTGACGTGTGTGCAAAATTTTAGATCATTTGGACGAGGTTTAATAGACTTTTTGATCGAATTCAGAATTCGAAAGTTTTTTAATTCATAGGCTTGAATCCGAGGGTGATTCAATGTTTTGATGTTTTTTTGAGCATTCTGAAGAGTAGAACAAGTTTGAATGATGTTTTAGGATTAGTTAGCATGTTTGGTTGAGGTCCCGAGGGCCTCGGGTGAGTTTCGGGATGGTTTTGGACCATTTCTAAGCTATTTTTAGCTGTTGATTTTTGGCTACAGCAGCTACGCGATCGCGGGGAATTGGACGTGATCACGATGAGTAAAACGCGAAAAAACTTCGCAATCGTAGATGAACCTTCGCGATCACATAGAGTAAATATTTTGTTGCACCCATCTAATTTTGGAAGTTTATATCTCACAATCTATAAGAAATTTGAAGATCATCGAAAAATAAAAGTTGTAGCTTTTTGTGTCTAGTTTTAAGAAATATAAAATAATTATAATTTTAAGTTGTGTACAAAATGTTATGGTAATTACACTATAGACTATTTAGGAAGGGTTCAGAAATCTCAAATGCACAGGGCTGACTTTGAAAGCTTATATCTTCCAATATATAAAAAGTCAAAAAATGAGCAATATATGAAATTATAGTTGTTGTTGTCTAGTTTTTAGAACATCAAACCATTTGTCATTTGGAGTTGTGTGTAAAAAGTTATGACCATTACTCTGGAGGCTTTCCAGAAGAGCTAGGAACTTGTTCTTCGCGACCACGAAGCATTGTCTGCGAACGCGAAGGGAAAATTTTGGGCTGAGAAAAGTTGTGCTTCACGATAAGCATTTTCGCGATCTCGAAGAGTATATACCTGGGCATAATATTTTAAAGACCTGTTCCGTGACTTTGAACCCCTTTTACACCATTTTTTAACAGGAAAAGAGCTTGGAGGTGATTTTGAAGAGAGGAAATCATTGTTCTTCATTAAGGTAAGGAATTTTGACCCTAAAACTTGATTATTTATGATTAAGGAACAAAAATATAAGTGTTTAATTCATGAAATTTAGTAGAAAGAGGTGGAGTTAGGGCTTGAGATTATGAGACATTCTAGGGGATGATTTGAGGAGTCAAAAGGACTTCGATTTTCGAGTTCTTTATATGTACGAACTCGTGAGAAGATGAAGGAAATTTTGGTATAAAGTTTGTCCAGTTCTAGGACGCGAGCCTGGAGGTCGGGTTTTGTGCTTAAAATCGATATTTTTCAATTGGAATTCATTCGTTTAGCATAATTTAATGATAAAAATATGAACTTGGTAGATTTGGAGCACTCAGAAGTCGTTTCGAGAGGCAAGTGTGTTGCAGAGTAGCTTTTCGGGCTAATTCGAGGTGAGTAATGATTTTAAATGCTTTTTTGAGGGTATGAAACCTGGAACTTCACAGTGTACGACTATGTTGTGGTGACTTACATGCTAGATGACGAGCGTGAGGTAGAACACCACTGGGAATTGTGACTTAGTCTATCCCGAGTGATCATTTTACTGCATATTTGATATTATTATATTTTGGGCTAAATACCATATGTGGGCTTCGTGGCAGCTGTTTGAACCCTTAGGGCATTTTAAATTATATCTTCCTCACTGATTGATTTCATACTGGTGCTCAATCATACTATATTTTACTATTTTTAAAGACTCAGCTGTATTATTCTATTTTAAACACATTAAATAATATTTTCAAAGGTATTTGAGTTGAGCTTCATATTTTACTGTGGCCTGAGGGGCTTATGAGGTTCTGATTGAGTAAGGCCGAGGGCCTGTGTTGTGAGGATACATTTGGATCGGGCTGCACGCTGCAGCAATAATACATTGATTATGATAATGAGGGCGAAGGCCTGAGATTTGTACGCCACGAGGTGGCTTGAGATTTATATGAGGCCGAGAGCCTGTTTATGATGCCACGAGATGGTTTGACTATGCGCTTGGGCCGTAAGGGGCCCCTCCCGGAGTCTGTACACCCCTAGTGAGCGCGGGTACCCATTGTGATATGAGATATAGCCCAAGGGGCTGGTATTGTTCTGTGACATTGCCCGAGGGGCTGATTCTGTTGTTACTGTGCCCGGGGGGCAGTTATTGTGTGTTTATTTTTTTGTTGTTTTCCCTGTATATTGTTTAACTGTTTAAAGGGTGTTTATGAGATTTCACTGCTTAATTATATTTACTAATTTTTCTATGCTTCTTTTAGCTTAATATTGTAGCTTACGTGGTTTTATATTACTCAGCCTTCATTTAATTTTATTACTCACTGAGTTAGAAGTACTCACTTTACTCCCTGCACCTTGTGTGCAGATTCAGTTATTTCTGAACCCGGTAGCGGGTATTGGTCGCTCAAAGGCAGAGTTATTGGAGTTTAGCAAGATAGCTGCTCGATGTTCACAACACTGCTTTTCTCCCTCTCAAATTCATTAGGCAGTATTTAGTACATTTTTGAGTCTAGTTGTATTTGGATCTTAGTAGATGCTCATGACTAGTGACTCCCCGGTATCGGGCTGTGTTGGCTTTTATTTTTGTAAATTATACCGGTAACTGCTTATTTTTGATATTTTATCATGTTTACGACTTAATACTTATTATTTTATTGCTTAAGATTGGAATGAGAATGTGTCGGTTGACTTTGTGTTCACGAGAGGCGCCATCGCGACCGAGTTTGGGTTTAGGGTCGTGACAAAACATGAACATAAAGAACTTGAAAATATATATATATATATATATATATTTAATGCCACCTCCGTCTTCACCTCTATGTCATAGAAAACTCTCCCTTGTCTGCTAGAGATGGCTTTCAGTTGAAGGGAAAAATCATAAAAGACACCCTCAATGCAAAGGCTGAAATAATCCCGATTTTAGCTAGGTATTGAAGTTGTTGAGGAAGCTTCACATTGATGGAAAGTCATTTGGTTTAGGATTGTGATGCTAGTTGGAGGTCGTTTTAGGTGGGGTGGATGGCTTTTAAGAGGGAAAATGAGTTCGATCGGGTAATGGGTTATTTGAATGGGTATGAATTTTTTAATTTGCATAGTTAGCAGTCAAAGAGAGGGTCCCAATGCCACGCTTCTGATAGGGTTACGGGAGATTCTGTCTACTTTCTTAAGGTAGTACGTATTTGGATGGTTAGTATAACTAGAGACGAACATGGATAATTTACTAATATAGAGAGACAAATTTGGCATTTTTTCCATTAAAAAAATGCCGCGTAAATTTCTCTATTTTCCTTCCGGAAAGGAAAATTTTATTTTGCTCATACAACTGATACTAGTTGTATGAGATATCTTTTTTTGTCTCACAAATTTTTGAACCAAAAGTTTTTTGAACCCAGAGATATAAGATTGGCCTCCACAAATTTGTGAGATAAAAAAAGTCTAACACAACAAATGTAAGTTGTGTAAGGCATACAATAAAACTTCTCTTGCAGCAACCTCTGCCAACCATCTTTCTCAAAAGATAAATTTAGATCACCATTATAGATGTCATTTTCTCTCGTCAGTAAACCACCATCCTCCTCTTCACCGTCATTCATAGACGTCATTTTCTTCCACTTACTGACCATCGCAACACCTTCTTCAACGTAGGTCGATCCATAATGCTTCTCACTAAGTCGTGAATTCTATTCAGAAATTGAAGCTCGTTTTTTTTTTCAATTTCAGTTCATATGTGACAAAATTTCATCGCAACCTCAATCTCGAACCTGCACTTTATATTGGATGTGTCGCTTATATATGGGTTAATTGAGGAGCTTGAGTTCATCATTCAATTTTTCTCGGTTACTGATAACGGGGTGGAGACCCAGAATTTCTATCAAGCGGGTTCAAAAAAAAAATTAGAAGTTATATGTGATAAGCTAGTTTTGAACTCAGGACTATGTGGAAATTTTAAACCCTCTTTACCAACAGGCCAGACATTTTACTTATTTCAAGTGGGTTCAAAATTATATTTATACCTTTTCCTGTCTAAAAACATAAAAAATATACCTATATATACAATGTTATTTTTCGATGAAGCGGGTTCATATGAACCTAGTTGACTTCACGTGAGTCCGCCCCAGGGTGGAGGGAATCAATGTTTAAAGAACAGCTGGTGCGGTGGCCCCCATTTTTCCCTTTCTTCTCATTTTTCATTATGATGAGATTTGTTCCACTTGTTGTCTCTGTAACACCTCGATTGCGGTGCCATTATTTTTTTGTTGGCGGATGAAGGTTGGTATGAAAATTGTATAGTTAGATTGAAGCTTATTATGGTCAAGCTACAGTGTTTGCAAAAAGTTCTAAAATTTAGGGGTATTGCCACATGGTTGTGTTTTGGTGATGGCAATTAGTAGGTTAAAAAGTGGTGGCAGATCTGTGTATTGAGAAGTGTAGGTCTAGGAGATGTTTATGGTTGAGATGGACATGAAGTGGTGTTAATGTCCACACCCCAGGTAAGTCAATAATTTGCAGCGCCACCAACACTATTTTTCCTGGCGACAATTTATTACTAACTGTTAGTGGAGTGCAAGAGAAAGAAAGTGGGGGAAGTCTGATGTAAGGGAAAATAAGAGAGAAAAAATAAAAATGGAAAAAGAATAAATATTTTTAGTGAAAAACATGATTACATGGCATTTTTAATTGAGGGGGTTCCTTGTCACAAGGATATCTATTAGAATTGGGGATATTTTTGTCTACTTACTTAACGGTCGGGACACATTTGAATTGACAGTAGAAGTAGGGATAAACGTGAACAATTTGCTAAAGTAGAAGTGACAAATTTGGACCTTTTCCCTTTAAACTTCAGCACAAAATTAAACTCCGAGAACGAATTACAAAAAAATACACGTGACTTCACACCATGACATAAAATAATTCTTAATTTTAAGTTTTACCTGCCTAGTTCATATTGTACATATATTAAGGGGTCGTTTGGTTGGAATATGAGTTATACCGGTATAAGTTATACCGGTATAAGTTATAATGGGATAGTTGTTTATTCATTGTTTGGTATGTTGTATTAAGAATGACAATTGAATAATTTATAAGAGAAAGGTATAAGTTATACCGGTGCTAATTACCCCACCATCTGTGAGGTATAAGTTATACCGGTGTTAAAATTAACACCGGTATAACTTATACCTGATTTGCTAACCAAACAGAATATGAAGGTGGTATTAATTCTTATACCACCCTTATACCACCCTTATACCTCATACCAAACGACCCCTAAAAGTATTGACAAAAAGCATCAGTGGACACCTCATATTTAAAAATATGTTTTCTTACTATCATGTTTTTAAAAGTTATGGAAAATGTAGTTGGTAAATTTACCCATTTTGTTTGATGTTACTACAAGAATTTTTTTTTTCTAGAGCCTCGTGGCTTTTGAGATTCTTCATGATTTAGTTTTTTATTGTTGGAAAAATTGAGTAATTATGGAGAATAAAATGTTTAGCATGAGGCGTGTCAAAAATATTGTCTTTAAGGATATTTTGCCCACACCAAGATAAATAATTTTAGGTTTATTCCTAGGATTCAAAACACTCTTCTAATATGACTAGAAGTAGAAACAACGAAAATTTATAAGAGAAAAACCAATCACAAAAGAAAAGGGCATAAAATTTTTCAACTTTTTGCACACACGTTAAAAGATGAAAACAAAAATATATTTATATATAATCCAAAACAAATGGACTCTCTGATTGGAAACGTGCAAGCCATAATGGCTTTTTCAAAGGAAAATGACTGTTACGAAGAAACAGACTTTTTCATTTGAGAATTAATATGTTTTGAAACATCATTACAAACACTAAATAGTTAGTTACTAAATAGTTAGTTTACTATGGACTGAAAAATGTCCAAAAAGCCATTAAAGCTTTAATAACAAAACGTAAAACCATTTAATGCTACAAAATGTCAAACATTCAAATCTCGTATATATATATATATATATATATATATATATATACAAAATCAATTTTATTATTTCAAAATATGTATTGTACAATCTGTTACAATGAGAGCAATTAATATTATATCAAGGAATGAACATAGACATTAATTTGAATATTTTTCTTTTGAGATATTAAAAATATTATTTTTCTATCAATCCCCCACATATCTGAAAAATAATATTAAAAATATAGTGAAATAAAATTTTTGTTGAGTTTTCACAAACGAGCATAATGCGTCGAATCTGGTGTCTCTTGGACTATGAAGCAGACCTAGATAAAATAAGATTAAACCTACAGAACAATTGGTGAAGTTTAGAACTTCTATGAACCAAGAATTCTTTTGTAAGTTTAGTGTCTTATCTATCACATTATACCCACACACTTTGTAGTTTATCGTGGTTTTGCGCTAATAGAGCATGCAGGCGCTTGGTTTTCATGATTACTCTAGAAATTTTGCCACAAATTTCATAGGAGCGGCCTCACTCCACGCTCATATATGTTCATTCATCAAGTGTATTCTGCGGTGCAATACAACACCTACAAATGCCTATGGATTATTGGATTAAGAGTTTATTCACTTAACCTCACATTCCTTGCAGTCTTGCACTATGTCTACATACACCGTAAGAAGGGACATAATCTAATAGTGCACAATTGATCAACTAATGACTTGTTCTTTTCCATATGAACCTACTTAATGAGATCTCCAATCACATAGGTTCGGCTACCATCATAGTTGATATAACTCAAATTGGCAAAAGTCTCATTCCCCATGATGTTTCAAATATTATTTTTTTCCCAGAGGTTTAATCAGGGGATTGGCCAAATTCACTTCTGATTTCACATAATCTATGGAAATAATTCTATCTCTCAACAACTGCTTTATCATATTATGTCTCAATCGGATATGTCTACTCTTTCCATTAAAGGATTTATTATTTATAATGGCTATTGCAACTTGGCGCTCACAATGCATCGACACAGAAGGCGTCGGTTTAATTCCTAGTGGAATACTCGCCAAAAGGTTCTTTAACCACTCGGCCTCATTTCCAGCTAATTTCAATGACACATACTCAGATTCTATTGTAGATCTAGATATTATTGTTTGTTTAGCTAATTTTCATGCCACAACATCTCCGCCGAGAGTGAACACATAACCACTAGTAGATTTTATCTCACATGAGTCAAAAATTCAGTTAGCATCATTTTATCCTTCTAGTACAGTGAAAAATCCACTATATTTAATACCATAGTTTATGGTACCTTTCAAATATTTCATTACTCTTATTAATGCATTCCAATGATCATGACTCGGGTTTTGAGTATATCTGCTTAATCTACGCACAACATATGCAATATTAGGTCTAGTAAAATTCATCAAATGCATTAGGCTACTAATAATTTGAGCGTATTTTTGATCTACAACGTCTCCCTTATTCTTTTTTAACTGACTACTAGCATCATAAGGAGTGCTTACAGGTACCACTTTTAAGAATTCTTTCAACTTAATGCTTTTGAGCCAACATCAAACAATTGCCATCTCTTATGATTTTCATTCCTAAAATAACGCTAGCTCTCCTATGTCTTTCATCTAAAAATTAGAAGATAAGAAAATTTTTGTTTTATGTACCAAATCAATGCTAGAACTAAAAATAAGCACGCCATCCACATAAAGGCAAATAATAACACATGTACCATCTACACATTGTATATAAATACATTTAGCTACTTCAATTGATGAAAAACATATCATTAATCAACACTTGATCAAAATTTTCATGCCACTATTTAGGTGCTTGCTTTAGACCATATAAAGATTTTAGCAATTTACATACTTTATTCTCTTGGCCAGACACTATACAACCCTCAGGTTGCTCCATGTAAACTTTTTCTTCCAAATCACCATTTAAAAATACAGTTAAGTAAAATATGAATTCAAGAAATTCTAGTTACAAGAGCATAAGTTTCAAAATAATTAATATTTTGCTTTTGGGTAAAATCTTTTGAATAGGTATAGCTTTGTATTTATTAATGGAACTATCCGGATTGAGTTTATTCTTAAAAATCCATTTACAACCAATGGGTTTAGCTCCTGGAGTTAAATCAACTAAAATCTAAGTTTTATTTTGTAAAATTGAACTTAATTCTACATCAATAGCTTCTTTCCAAAATGAGGCATCAGACGAAGAAATAGCTTCAGAATATGTTAAGGGATCATTATCCACAAAATATGTATAAAAATCATTACCAAAAGATTTTTCTTTCCTTGGTATTTGCTTCTTCTTAAATCCTCACTTTCAAAATCATTTTGAATAATTGGAACTTGTGAAATATTATCACTTCGAATAATAGGAGCATAAAAAATTTTCTCAAATTTTAAAGAAAAAATATTTTTAAAAAATTCAGCATTTTTTTATTTCAATAACAGTATTATTTTCAAGTATATCACTTTTCACTACTAAAAATCTGTATGATGCAATATTTTCAGCATACCCAATAAACATACAATCAGATATTTTTGATCCTATTTTTCTTTTCTTAGATTAGGCAACATAACTTTAGCAAGGCACCTCCACACTTTCAAATATTTCAAATTTCTACAACTCATAATGAGTTTTTTCCGTTTTCTTATAAGAAGTTCTATTTTGTAAATGACAAATAGATAATATGGCTTCACCCCAAAGATTATCCGGAGCACCAAAACTAACAAGCATGTTATTCATCATTTCCGTTAAGGTCCTATTTTTTCTTTCCGCTACACCATTTGATTGTGGAGAATATGGGAGAGTTATCTCGTGGATTATGCCTTCTTTCTCACAATAATCATTCAACAAAATAAATTCACCACCTCTATCGGATCTAACTCTTTGATTTTCTTATCCAATTGATTTTCTACTTGAGATTTATAAATTAAAAACTTATCAAAAGCTTCATCTTTATTTCTCAACAAATAAACATTTGTATATCTAGAAAAATAGTCTATAAAAGTCATATAATATTTTTTCCCTCCTCTAGTCATAGTTTGTTTCAAGTCTCCTAAATCAGTATGGATTAAACTTAATAATTCAGATTCTCTAAATACTGAAGCACGTGGTTTCTTAGTTTGTTTAGCTTTAGCACAAACTTCTCACTTATCAATATTAGAATAACTAATATTTGAGATAAGAACTTCGGAATGCATTTTTTTAATATAAGATAAACTAACATGTCCTAATCTAGCATGTCATAAATTAAAAAAATCAATAAAGTAAGCAGAAGTACTAGCATTTTCATTCATAACATTGAGTACAAATAATACATGGTTATAATAACATTTGCCAACAAAATTATTATCTTGGTCAACACGACCTTATCATATTCAAAAGAAACTTTCACCCCCACTTTTCCTTATAATCCCATACAGACCAAATTGACTCGGATACTACAAACATGAAGCACGTCATTCAATGCCAAAGTTTTTGTCGCAATCCAAATTTTTTACCCTCGGAAGTCGTAATGGCACCTACTAGTAAAAGCTAGGCCAGCTGAGCCTTTGAATTATTTACCTTCCTTTTTCCCATTTTAATCCTTTAACAATTGATAACCAACATTAGATAAATAACGAAATTTAATAAGCAGAAGATAGAAATATAATATTTTAATAAATATGCCAATACCAATACATACATAAACTACCCAGAACTGATGTCATAATTTCATAGATGGTCTAAGACTACTACAAATAAGGGTCGAAAAAATAAATACAACGCTGTTTCTGAAATACATAAATAAAAAATGAAGAAAGGATAGAAGGAGACGCCAAGGCATACAGACGCCCACAGGACTACCTCGGATCTTCGAATGGAGTGAAGGCAGAAATCCAAAGCTAAGGTCCGTATGCTCCAGTATCGGGATATGCACATAGTGTAGAGTGTAGTACCATCACAACAGACACCATATACTGGTAAATATCTAGCCTAGCCTCGGCGAAGTAGTGACGAGGCTAGAACCAGACTACCAATTAAACCTGTACAGTCAATCATATACAGTGGAAAATATAGGGCAAAATAGTACAATTAAAGATATGAAGGGGGAGTCATGCTACGGGGAACAACAAGTAGCAACAGAAAACAACATTAAATGTAGAGAACACCATAACTCAACTATCAGTAGAAAACAGGAATATCAAAGACCAGTGCATGACATCACCCTTCGCTCTTTTACTCTCGTCCTCAACCATAATAATCAATATAAACGACACAACATTGATAACTAGGGATTTTGACGCATTTTATACTCCTTCTTGCTTATGCTTTGATTAGAAATTCATACAAAATAGTACCAAAAGGCTCACAAGTTGTGCTTGATTGCAGGTTTGATCAACAAAAGGACAAGATATCAAAGATTAGTTCAAAAGGAATGAAACTTGCACAAGTTCCAAAGACAAGACAAGCTCATGCAAAATAGGCCCAGTGCGGTCGCACACCAATTTGTGTAGTCCGCACTAGGAGATTTAGAGAGGTGGAATTTCAGGCATAAAGGCAATGCGGCCGCACTAGGATTTGTGCAGTCCGCACTGAAGGCAATGTGGCTGCACTCGATTTAGTGCGGTCCGCATAACACAAGATCAGAGAGATGCCAGATTCAGAGTGTCAAGCCAATGCGGTCCGCAGTCAATTTTCCGCAGACCGCATAAGAAGCCTCCGCGGCTGCAGTCCATTCTCTACGGTCCGCGGTGCCTAAGTTCAAAGAGTTGTTTGTCAATTCCAAAGCCCTAGTAAGGACCGCAGTCCATTTTGTGCGGTCCGCACCAACCCTACAAGGGTATTTTTGTCCAAAATTGTCAGCTTAGTATAAATAGTTTCATTTCCATTTTTAGGTTAAGCAGATAGTATCTGAACATAGTTGTGCCCGTGGGTTCGAAGTTTGTAGCCATTTTGGGCAATTTTATCTACATTTTATCATTGAATCTTTGTGTTTACCTTAATAATTAATTAATATGAGTTCATCTTCATCTATTTATTATTTTTATTCTTTAATTATGAGTAGCTAGACCCATAAGCTAGGGTTGTGGCTCAACCCTTGTAATGACCCCAGTTCACCCTCCATATGAACATGTCGTGATGACACCTAGTTCCTACAACTAGGTAAGCCTAACAATGCAGAAATAACAACCTAACTTACGAAATAATTAAATAAAACTAAACTTATTAAAATAATAACTGTATATAAGGCCGCTCGGCCTATACAACTTAAAATAGAATGCGGAAGTCTACAACTCTATCCCAAAACCCAAAAACTTACGGGAAACACAGGCTAAAAGAAATACTGTAAATGCTCTAATCTCCAGAATGTCTACATCAAAAGTATGATAAAATCTAAACACTACATATATAATAAGGAAGGAGACTCTTCGGTCTGTGGACGCTGCAGATATACCTTGAAGTCTCCGCTATCTCTATCCGCCTCGATGATAGTATGCCTGGGTGGAGGAACCTGTATCTGCACATGAAAAACATACGCAGAAGGGGCATGAGTACACCACAACGGTACTTAGTAAATGCCAAGCCTAACCTCGGTTGGATAGTGGCGAGGAAGGTCAGGGCCCTACTGAGGTAAAATACAATAATAAATTAACAGTATGAGAGAAATGGCAGTAATAATGAGCACAGTAGTAAGATAAGACAGACCTACGAGGCAATAACAACTACACAAAGAAAAATTAAACACGAAATGTGTACAGCTCAATACCAGAGATATCCACGAGGATCTCCCAGGATACCGTCCTGTAGTCCTTCTTCCCATCTGTCCAGTGGATCTCCCAGAATACCGTCCCGTAGTCCATCACATATGTAAATCCGAAGGATCTCCCAGGATACCGCCCCGTAATCCAACCATCAATATGCAGGGGGACTATCTGGAATCTAACCCACAGCTCCAAAGTAAAAGTGCAGGGGGATCTATCGGGAATCTAACACGCAGTCCCAAAGTTAAAGAGCAGGGGAATCTATCAGGAATCTAACCCGCAATCCCAAAGTAAAAGTGTAGGGGGATCTACCGGGAATTGAACCCGTAGTCCTAAAGTAAACAAAGGGGGGGG
>MU681607.1:310715-324326 GCA_026770625.1 Nicotiana glauca
GGGGGGAGCTACCGGAATCCCACATCCGTAGTTCCAATATAAATGCGCAATCAAAACCAGAAGATACACATAAATGAAGTACAAAAGACAAGCAATAGGTAGTACTGGCCTAGCATGTTTCACGTAGTACAGTCAAGGCAACTTAAGCAATTAGGCAAGTTAAATCAATTAAACATGCTTTCCTAATCTAGCACAGGTTATAATTGCAAGTAAAATAAGGCAGATATGAAAGAAACTCAATCTCAATATCTTAAGTAAAAACCGTATTTTCAACAATTGGCTCAAGTATGCGCTCGTCACCTCACGTACAAGGCACTAAAAATACAAAATAACAAATCCTAAGGGGAAAGGTACCCCACACAAGGTTAGACAAGCCACTTACCTCGAACCGGTACGAAGTCAACCAGAAACCATGCCTTTGCCATGAGTATCCAACTCCAAATGGCCCAAATCTATTCAATTCAATTACATATAGTAAATAACATTGCAAACAACTGGTTTCACTATTTAATTCAAAGCTACGACATGAAATTAGGTAAAATGATCAAAATGCCCTTCAAGACAATGTCTCGGATCGAATAATTTTTTATATTTTCAGAACCCTCGTACTCCCACGAGTCTAACGATATAAAAATCTCCCAAAGCGGAGGTCAAACACCCACTCAAAACTCAATAGTTTAGCATATGAAATTTTACCCAATTTTTTCCAAATTTTTATCCTTAATTCGAATTAAAGGATGGACTTAACTATGTATTGATGGAATATAACTAATAAGGATTAAGAAAATGTTACCCAATGATTTTCTCTTCAAAACCCACTCAGAATCGCCCTCTCCCGAGCTCCAAATTGATATTTCTAACTTTTGAAACTAAGCCCTCGAATTTGGTATATCTGCGCAGGGATTTCCGCTTCTGCAGATAAGGGACCGTTTCTGCGGATAAGGGACCGCTTCTGCGGAACAAGAGCCGCTTCTGCGATTTTCATTAAAAGGCAGGGACCGCATCTGCAATGAAAGGGTCGTAGGCGCGACTCTGCATCTGTCGGGGAACATCAGCTTCTGCGAAAACTAAGGAGATACAGGAGCCCGCATCTGCGATGCCTGAGCCGCTTTTACGGCTCCGATTCTGCGAGAATAGCACCGCTTTTGCGATTTCTGAGGGAAAGGGGCAAAGCCACTTCTGCGTCCATTTAGCCACTTCTGTGGCGCCGCATCTGCGATTCCCAAGCCGCAGATGTGAAAATACCAGAAGCAGTAAGAAATCAGCTGCTGCACACTTCTTAATTTTTTTTTGTTAACCATCTGAAATCACCCCGAGGCCCCAGGGACCTCAATAAAAAGCACTAATCACACCTAATACCTCATTCAATCTTGTACCATTCCTTAAAACACCTAAAACAACGTCGGAAACTCGATTAATTCAAGGATTTGAGCCTAAGAACTTCCAATTTTATCAAAATACACTTTCGATCAAAAACACAACAAAAACACGTCCGAATGACCTGAAATTTTGCACACACATCCCAATGACACAACGGAGCTACTGCAACTTCCAAAATTCCATTCCGGCCCTCGGATAAAAAACTCACTATTGGACCGAAAACTTCAAAAATTCAACCTTCGGCATTTCAAGCCTAAATGAGCTACGGACTTCCAAAATACATCCCGAACATGCTCCCAACCCCAAAATCATCTAACGGAGTTAACAGAACCATCAGATTTACATTTTGAGGTCGTCTTCACACTGTTCTGACTACGGACCATTTTTTAACACTTAAGCTCTCATTTGGGGACTAAGTGTCCCAAAACTCTCCAAAGCCCAACACCGATCATCCCGACAAACCAAAATAGCAAAAATGAAGTTAGGGGAAGTAGTTAATAGGGGATCGAGGCATTAATTCTTAAGACGACCGGACGGGTCATCATATCCTCCTACACTTTAACATTCATTCGTCCTCAAACGAGCATAGAGAACATACATGAAGTAGTGAAAAGATGAGAGTAACTGCTATGCATATCCTGCTCGGTCTCCCAAGTTTCCTCCTCGGCCGACTGACCCCGCCACCGAATCTTCACTGAAGCTATGTTCTTTGACCTTAACTTTCTGATCTGCCTGTCCAATATAGCCACTGGCTCCTCAACATAGGATAGATCCTTGTCCAACTGGACTGAACTGAAATCTAACACGTGCGACGGGTCACCGTGATATCTCCGGAGCATCGAAACATGAAATACTGGATGGACTCCGGTCAAACTGGGAGGTAAGGCAAGCTCATCGGCAACCTCCCCAACTCGCCTTAAGATCTCAAAAAGGGCTAATAAAACTCGGACTCAACTTTCCTTTCTTCCCAAACCTCATGACGCCTTTCATTGGAGAAACCCGAAGCAGAACCCACTCATCAACTATGTACGAAACATCACAAACCTTCCTGTGCGCGTAACTCTTCTGTCTGGACTGGGCTGTATGGAGTCTATTCTGAATCATCTTAACCTTCTCCCACGCATCCTGAACCAACTCTGTGCCCAATAGCCTGGCCTCGCCCGGCTCAAACCAACCCACCAGTGATCTATACCTCCTACCATATAAAGCCTCATACGGCACCATCTGAATACTAGATTGGTAACTATTATTGTAAGCAACCTCCGCCAATGGAATGAAATGATCCCAAGACCATCCAAACTCAATCACACACGCACAGAGCATATCCTTAAGAATCTGAATAGTGTGCTCGTACTGTCCGTCCGTCTAGGGGTGAAATGCTGTGCTCAACTCCACCCGAGTGCCTAACTTCTATTGCACGACTCTCCAGAACCGCGATGTAAATTGGGTACCTCTATCTAAAATAATAGAAATTGGAATACCATGCAGACGAACGATCTCCCAGATTCACGGTATTCCATGGTATTCTAGATCGCCTCACACTCATCTGTCCGTTAAAATGGGGCACCCTTCTGGGTCATTCTAGTTATAGGAGCCGCAATCGACGAAAATCCCTCCACGAAGCGACGGTAGTAACCTGCCAAACCAAGGAAACTGCGAATCTTTATAGCTGATGATGGCCTGGGCCAACTCTGTACGGCCTCTACCTTCCTCGAATCCACCCGAATACCCTCACTCGAAATCACATGGCCTAAGAATGCCACAAAACTCAGCCAAAACTCACATTTTGAGAACTTTGCATATAACTTCTTCTCCCTCAAGGTCTAAAGCACGGTCCTCAAGTGCTGCTCATGATCTTCCCGACTCCGGAAATACACCAAAATATCATCAATAAAAACAATAACGAACGAGTCAAGATATGGCATGAATACACTGTACATCAAATGCATTGGTCAACCCAAATGACATAACAAAGAACTCATAATGACCATACTGAGTCCTGAAGGTAGTCTTCGGGGTATCTGGCTCCTGAATCTTCAATTGATGGTAACCTGAGCGCAAGTCAATCTTAGAAAACACCTGTGCGCCCTGAAGCTGGTCAAACATATCATCAATACTGTTGATACACAATTTTTCCCTAGGTAATTTTGTACCCAAAATACTTCCCAAAATAGCATATATGTGCATATATAAGCACACCCAAGAGTTTTGGCATTTTTAATGATTTTTAAACCAATTTATTACCTATTTTAATTCAACGAAATCTAATAATTATTCCTAAAATTATCATTTTTGGTGAATAACTTATTTTATTCTCACATTTATGCCAAGATATAATTAAGGTAATATTTCCATATTTTTACAAATTTATTTGGCATTCTTAAAGCTAAATTGTATATAATTACAATTATAGCCTATTTTGTGATTAATAACATTTTCTAATTATAAAATTAGTTCTAGTACTTTTAAGTTAATATTTATGTAATATTTCTTTACTTAGTATTTTTAATTTGCTTTTAAAACCATTATTACCATTTTTTTTATAAAATAAAAAAGGGAAGAATTGGCTATTTAAAATCTAGCCCCAATTGCATTTCAATTACAGCCCAAATTGGCACCCCATTTCAAACTCAATTACCCGACCCAATGCCCATTTAACCGACCCAACCCATAACCCTTTTAATCATGGCCGTTGATCATTTAGATCAACGGCCACCGTCCCCCCCTTTCCTTTTTAATTTCAAACGACCCCTAAACCCTACCCCATTCTTTCAGAGACACCGCCTCTAACTCCCTTTTCTCTCAAACCCTCTCGAAACCCTAATCACTTTTTGCCGTTTTCAACCCCAAACTCACCGGAATTCATGGCTGCTCAAGCCATTGACGACCTATACTCACCCCCTACTGCTCTCACGTGCTTGCTACTTGAAGGTTCGTTGCTAGACTTCGAGGGTCTTCACTCAAACCTTCATCGATTCAAGGTTTCTAGCCATGTCCGGCCTTGTTCCGGCGTGTCTTAGCCTCCTGAGCTTGATTCCGACCTTATCGAATCCAGTTCTAATCTTGTTTCTTCTAAGCCTTTCTCGTTTCTAGGGTTCTTAGAAACCATAGCCTATTTGAGGTTCCATTTTTCGTTTATTTGTCTAGATCTATGCTAGATCTATGCTATATTTGATGTTTTAAGTTTTTTTCCCAAATCCCCTTTTTAAAAAATCCTTTGATTTCAAATTAGGGTTTCTGATTCTATTCGCTAATATTTTGTTCAATTCATTTGCTTATCATCTCTAGGTTTGATTGGTGTTGAAAACCTTAATTTTTGGGATTTGTTTGAGAATCTGAGACTATTTGTTGTTTGTTTCATTTGTTTATCATCTTTTAGTGTTGAAAACCCTATTTTTTTTGGGGTTTATACGAGCTCCTGAAATTGCTAGTGCATTGCATCTGTTTGAAATTGCTCGACTTGATTTGAAATTCCTTTGTTTCATCATCTCTTTTCTTTATGTGATTCATTTTTGTTCTGAGTTCTTGTTATCTGTCAAACTCGACTATGTTTTCAGAAAGGTCTTCACTTGACTTTTGCATGCTTCTAATCTTTTTCTCTATTACTAAGTCACTGAAACTTGACCTACGTGACTATCATGCAATGAATGCTTGCTGTCTATTAATTCTGTGCTATTACTGGATGCTGTTTCCTCTTGCCATAGCATGGCCTCACATGTCTATTACTTGTGCACTTCATTTATATACTAAGTCCATTCTGTGATTGATTTTCAAACATATGACTGATTTTCAAAACTTTTCCTTGTGAAATTCTGCTTTTACTCACCCGTTAAGGTTAATAGATTTCTTTCCTTATTTTGCCTTACTGAATCCTATCCAAAATAAGTATGTTCCTATACTTGGACTTAATCACTTGCTGTATTGTTTTACTACTCCTTTTATGGCAATAATCAGTCTGCCTCTTAAATTGATTTCCTTTCTTACTTTTTAAAACCTATCACTGCCCTTTAACAAGAGATCCCTTAATTAAAGGCAATCATTTGTGTAATTGATTCTGATTAGTGATTGTTTCCATGTCTGTGGCTTATTACCTCACTTTTTACTCGTTTTCCAAAAAACTATAAATACATGTACTTTTTCTCTTCTAGAGGGGGAACAAGTCATTACTTCTTACTCTCAAATACACTTAGAATTTTTTAAGCATTCAAGTTCTCTGAACTTACAAGCATAAAGGTTCTCTTTTTATTGTGGCTTGGCTTGAAAGTATGCTGCTTTTCTTTGCTTGCTTTTTATGCAACTGGTATGTCTCTCTTTGTTTAATTTCTGCCTCTCCACTACATGTTTATTCTTTAGCCTTTCCTTTGTTTGTCTTACTGTTCCTATGCCGTAATTTTACTTACTTATATCTATGCTTACATGAATCCCTATCCCTAGTCCTTTTGTATGTTGAGTTATAGTTTAGAAAACATGACAACACTTGACATTGTTGTTCATGTATATAGACTGGACTCCCTGAGTCCTAAACTCTTTCGATTCCCATTCCCCTTCCCCTTTATATGTATCCTGAGCTTGAGACCTTGGTCTGGCAGTGTCCTAATCACTGTCCAGACCATAGTCTGACCTCCAATAGGTCTGTACTCTTATTTGCTGGCTGAGTAGGCTTGGCCAAGGGTGTGCTAGCCTACCTTATGGTTATGTACGACCACCAGCCTGCCTTGGCACTCCCTACCCCCCTCTATTGCACTTGCACTCATTCTTAGAACTTAAGTTTTGCCTCTCTCTTGTGAGCCTTGCCTTGGGATCCATGAGCTCCCTCTGAACTTGGACACGTGAGGGCTGACTCTTCCACACTGCACTATAACTCATTCTGATTAATATCTTGGGTGTAAGCACTGCCTGGGGTTCCTGAAACTCCTTGGATCTCTGAAACACTCTAGATAAGAGAAGGCTTTGGAAATCTTGATCTCGGAAGTGGTTCAACCTCATATTGCTAGACACTAAGTCTGAATTAGACTGCTCGGATGTAGCTGATAATTCCTGATGTACCTTTAATTTCAGTCTTATTCTACCTGTCTGGAATAATTTGTGTAAACTCATGGGGATTTAGTGAAAAAGGGAGGTGGATTACGTTTATGCACAAAGGGTAGAAAACATGCCTATAGGATTTTATTTCTAATTTGTGCAATTTCACACGTAGAAAGCATGCCTGTAGGATTTAACCTCTGATTTCTGCAACTAAGCATATAGACACCATGCCTATAAGGATTTGCATTTCTGCATATAATAATGTCATTAGGCCAATAGTTAGGTTCAATAATAAAATGGCATATAGATATCATTGTTTATAAGGCTTCAATTAGTGTTTGAAAAGGTATCAAGAAGCAGTAACGTATAGAAAGCATGCCTATAGGGATTTCGAACTAGAATCGTCTCACTTGTTTAAAACAGTATTGATTTTACTAAAACAAGCAACTTCCTACACCCTTTCTGAACTCTTAAAACTTTTTCTCACAATCAAATCAGTATATTCTTTCTGAAACTTACTCTCGTTAACTATGGTAAACATTTTTCAAATCGGCCTGAAGTCGTTTCTTTATACTTATCTGATAAATCTCTTCTAATCAGTATGCAACTCAGTTCTTTTGTTAAAATTGGTAGCTCTTTTTCCTAACCAGTCTGCCTCCTGAAACTCATTTTTTTAGTTGTTACACCATTTTTTGTAACAAACCAGTACCCTTTTTCTGAAACCTATATTTTTTACTCTGTGATTTTTCTTTATAATTAGTTTGGGTTTTAAGATTAGTAGTTCTATCCAACACCATAGAGAAAGGGTTAATTAATCAAATGGATCAGTCTTAGACAACTGCATTCGAGCGAGCCTAATATGAACTTCTTGTCTAAAAATATGTGTTGAACCCGTTCGCTTATCGCTTTAATTTAATTTAAGACCAAACCAGTACGTGCAAGACATGCTAAACTCTATGGCTTCATCTGATTCAAGGAGGCTTACTTGAGCCCTACTTGCCTATTTGCTTTCCCCTTTACTTGCATTATGAGTTTTGATTGACGCCTTAGTATTTTGTCCTTTGAAAACTATCAAAAGCCCCAAATCCCTTTCCCTTTAGGATTAGTAGTCCCAAATGCCTCCGGGACTGATAGGATCGGGACATGTACTAGCATGCAATAAGCAACGAGACATTCCGCGCTTTAAATACCTTAACGGGATGGGAAGGGTAGAATATGGATATGATGACCGGTTCGCTAATATCACGTGCGACCCCTTTTCTGAGGAGTGATTGCTGGATATTGCATTGATATGATCCATATTATTTACAAAAATAGGATCCCTTTTCCCTTTTTTACTTGTTTTTTTTGTTTTCTTTCAAACTAACTTCCTATATTTTCTACTCCTATTTTTTTTCTAACTCTTAAACTTGTTTGCAATACTATTTGAAAACCCTCTTCTTTATTTTCTACTTGTCTTCTTCATTGCTTAAAGTCACAATTGTAACATGGACGGGACCACACTAGTGGATCTTGAGGGGTGCCTAACACCTTCCCCTCGAGATAATTTCTAGCCCTTACCCAAAATCTAGTTCTTCATCTCAATTCTTTCTTAAAAGTGTCCTAATGCACTATAATCATTAGGTGACGACTCTTCAAACTCAAAAAACCCAATTCTCGCAAGGGAATAAAGTTGTCCTCCCGAATGTCGTATACCCGATTCCGAACCACGTTTTGGAAAGAGGGGGCGTGGACAGCATGGCGACTCTGCTGGGGAATCCTTTAGGCTTTTACCATTGCATGTTGATTGTGGCTTTATTATCTCATTAATTGCTTTTATTTACTGCCTTTTATTCTTCCACTACAAAACTGACTTGGCTCTTCATGTCTTTTCTTCCTTTATTTGCTTTTCTTTACTGCTTTATTTTAATACTGTTGTAATTACAGGCAATTATCATAAACATTTATCTTATGAATGTGGAAATACATGTCAATTTGTTTCATTCTTGTAAACTGCATCTTCAACATCATATTCCACTCATGCCAAACAAATACCATAACAACGCTTATAATGAGTGGTTGCGCCTTTCCAATATTATCACCCTTTAAATTTGGCAACAACATATTTACGGTAAAACCAGTCGATCAGCGGTGCAGTCGACGGTTCCATGCCTTTCCCTCTTGAGTTGTCCGCTCAAGGGTACCTGTCTAATACCCCAATAGAAACCTTACTCTATTTAAACTGTACATGCATCATGGTCAAACATAGCCGAGTCATTTATGTTGTCCACATAATGACTCATTAGGATAGCCTTGTCCAAAGTCCATCGGTTTCCTTGAAACCCAAACGGACACCTCCATGTTCGGTGCATTTATTTGGAGAACTAAATGCTTTCTATGCTAATTATTGGTTTAAATAGTCGAGTCCGATGGGGTAAGGGCCTAACGCTTTGTTTTGAAGAAAATAAGGCACGAAGTCCCCAGATTTGGCATGGTAACCAACATTCATCGAAGGCTGCTGAATTGGTGGAAAGACCTCCACTCCAATGATCAGACGCTCGTCCGCAAATACTTAGGGAATTTTCCTTCTCTTCTATAAATCCATCCTGACAACAAAATCATAGAGGCTGCGGCACTGTGCTGGGATAGTGACAAGTCCGTGTTCCGCTTCGGGGACCTTGAAATGAATCCTTTGCTCGAAGAAATAGGAGGTTTAGCTGGTATTCCTAGGGAGACTCTGGGTTTGCTTATGCTAGAGAATTGCAAGGGTAGGGGTTTCTTTAAGATGATGGGACTGAAGAAGAATCTAGATTTAACCTGCCTGAATACTCTTACATCCTATTCGACTATCTGTACGAGAGGTACGGCCATAGCAAGTCATACCACACCTACTTAGATGAATTCGCCCTCACCTCATTAGGGCATATCCACGGAAGGGTCTTCGTTTTTATGTTCTGCTTTTTGGGAATGATAGTGTTCCCTATGAAGAAGGCTAAGATCCACACCAGACTAGCCATGGTAACCAAGACTTTGATGGAAGGAATTGGCGGGCAGCCTTTCAGGATAGTGCCCATGATCGTTGCTGAGATATACCGAGCCCTGGACAACTGTTAGCAAAAGGCCAATCATTTTGAGGCTTGCAACTTATTACTTCAGCTCTAGCTCATGGAGCACCTCCAGAAAGGAGAATACCGGCAAGAGATCTTACGCAGAGACTGGGATGATCACATTGCCTTCCACTAACCAAGGCGTATGAATTATATGCCTAACATGTTTGCTCAGCCAGAGGACGCTGGAGGATGGGTAGAGTTATTTGAGAATCTAAAAGAAGACCAGGTACAGTAGATGGTCGAGTGGTTCCCTACGGAAGAATTCATTGTTCGATCCCGAGACGCACCATTTCTCATACTCATTGGTCTAAGAGGGACTTATCCCTACGTTCCCCTCCGAGCCATGAGGTAGGCTGGAAGAAATCAAATCATACCAAGGGTCGACAAAATGAGTCACTTCAGGGCTGACTTCCAGGACGATGATAGCCCTCACAAGTGCCAAGCTCAGCACATGTGGCATTGCAAACTCGTTTTGGGGAAAGAATCTAATGAGCAAGAAAGGTATCACACCGGTTGTGTGCCACACTACTCAGGTTGGTTAGAAGATAATCACAACAGTTTGGGTCAGCCCGGGATCATCCGAGGACACAGAATTATTGACGAGAACACTGAAGCACGGGTTAAGTACAATCAATTGCGCAAGAGAATTTGAGAGTGTGAAAGTGAGCATCGGGAAATACAAGTAGCCCATCAGAAGTTGATCGAGAAGTGGAAAGATATGGCTATCACCGCCAACAAGCGACTAGGGTATTTGGAGCGGGGTCTAGTGGAGCTGGAGGGAAAGTTCATCAAGAGGATTCAAGACTGTCAAAAAACTGAAGGGAATGCAGGCGGACATTTGGCCCAAGCTTATCTGCTGCTAGGACTGTCACGACCCCAATCCTGGTCGTGATGGCGCCCAACACAGATGCTAGGCAAGCCCGACCATATAACGCTCACAACTCAACCACACAACCCATTTCCTGTTTATAGCATTAAATATTTAAATAATATAGTTATAACCAGTGATAATAGACAAAAATAGTACGGAAATCATAACAACTGCCAATAAAACTCCCAAAGACCTAGGGTCATGAGTCTAGAGCCTCTAATATAACAAAATAATAAATCCACAGTAATACTGATGTTCAAAAATGCAGAAATAATAAAGGGATAGGGGAGGAGCTGGGTCCTTGCGAATGTCAGGAAGCTACCTCGACAACTCCTGAGAAGCTCTGAAGCAGCAAATAGCTCAACTATGCTCCCAAGACACCTGAATCTGCACACATGGTGCAGGGAGTAAAGTGAGTACTTCCAACTAAGTGGTAATAGACATATATAATGACTGAAAGTATGAAATCCCGAAAATACCACAATGTAAAGCTAACACTAACAATTTAGCATAGTTAACGGTGAAATGGCAACAAAACAGAAACAACTAGATCAGATAAACATCAAAACATGAATGCACTGCAATGCACATGACCGCTACGACGTACAACCCGATCCATTTGGGTGCCCGTGCTCACCGTGGGGGTTCAGACTCCGGAGGGGCTCCTACAGCCCAAGCGCAATATCATTGTAGCACTCGTTGCGGCGTGTAGCCCGATCCACACTCAGTCCAGATATATGCATATAAGCCACATAGGCACAGTCAAGTTTATCATTTTCAGTTTCAATTATTAGGAATTATAGATTAAGTGTTTAATACCTTAGAAATTTAATAATCATTTCGAGACAGTGTTTAACTCAGGACTGATATCATGAAAACATGCTAAGCCTCATGGAAATAGTGATAATAATCCCTAAGGGATCCAAATAATCGGCACGCAGCCCAAATATACTCATAACAATCCAAGTCGGATGTTTACTAATCAGTCTATAGTCAAAAGCATAGCTTGGACACCACTCAGGGCGGACTAAGCCACAAACCCCAATCCCAAACGACCGCACTCATCATGGAGTGCGTGTCTCACCTCAATATAGCGTCACAGTGTGATAAACCGGGGTTTCAAACCCTCAGGTCATCATCTAAATCTATTACTCACCTCAAGCCGGCCACAAGACTAGTCCGCTATGCCTTTTCCTCTCGAATCCACCTCTTCGCGCGTCGAATCTGGTCAAAACCACAACGAATACATTACAATAGGCTAAATAAACATAACCCAATCGAAAAGACTCGAAAAACACCAAAAATCACAAAGTTGGCAAAACCCGAGCCTCCAAAATCAATTCTGATCACACTCCCAAGTCACAAATCATCCCCCGAAGCTAACCAAATTACCAAAATTCACATCCGAGCCCTCTAACTATATAGTCAACTTCCGGTTGACTTTTCCAAAACAAACTTCCTTCTAAGAGGCTAAGTGCCTCATTTCCAACTAAAACCAATTCAATTATATCCGATCAACTAAAATATTGATATTGAAACATAGAGCAACATAGTATGGGGGAAACGGGGCGGTAACTCACGTGACGATGGGCCGGGTCATCACATCCTCCCCAACTAAAACAAACGCTCATCCTCGAGCGGGTCAAGAAACATACCTAGAGTCTCAAACAAGTGAGGATATCTGCTCCGCATCTCCTGCTCGGTCTCCCAGGTGGCCTCCTCCACGGGCCGACCTCTCCACTGCACCTTCACCAAAGCTATGTCCTTAGACCTCAATCTCCAAACCTGACGACCCAAAATAGGCACTAGCTCCACATCATAGGTCAAATCATCATCTAACTGAACTGTGCTGAAATCCAACACGTGAGACGGGTCCCCAACATACTTACAGAACATAGAAACATGGCACACCGGATGAACTCCCGACAAGCTGGGTGGCAGGGCAAGCATATAGGCCACCTCCCCAATCCTCCTAAGTATCTCAAAAAGGCCAATGAACTACAGACTCAACTTCCCTTTCTTTCCAAATCTCATAACGCCCTTCATAGGCGAAACCTTCAACAAGACCTTCTCGCCCACCATATAAGATACGTCTCGAACCTTCCGGTCCGCATAACTCTTCTGACGCGACTGAACTGTGCGAAGTCTCTCCTGGATATCCTTCACCTTCTCTAAGGCATCCTGAACTAACTCTGTCCCCAATAGTCTAGCCTTGCCAGGCTCACACCAACCAACCGGAGATCTACACCGTCTCCCATATAAGGCCTCATACGGCTCCATCTGAATACTGGATTGGTAGCTTTTATTTTAAGCAAACTCTGCAAGTGGCAAGAACTCAGCCCAAGAACCTCCAAAGTCAATAACACAGGCACGCAACATGTCCTCCAATATCTGAATGGTACGCTCGAACTGCCCGTCCGTCAGTGGATGAAATGCTGTGCTCAACTCTTCCTGTGTGCCTAACTCTCGCTGAAAAGTCCTCTAGAACTGAGTAGTAAACTGAGTAACCCTATCTGAGATAATAGAAACTGGGACCCCATGCAACCGTACAATCTCCCGAATGAAAATCTCCGCTAACCGCTCCGAATAATAGGTAGTACACACCGGAATGAAGTGCACGGACTTGGTCAACCTATCCACAATCACCCAAATCGAATCAAACTTCTTCGAGGTACGAGGGAGACCACTCACAAAATCCATAGTAATCCTTTCCCATTTCCACTCTGGAATATCCATCCGCTGAAGTACACCACCGGGCCTCTAATGCTCATATTTGACCTGCTGACAGTTGAGACACCGAGCTACATAACTCATAATATCCTTCTTCATCCTTCTCCACCAGTAATGCTGTCTCAAATACTGATACATCTTCGCGGCACCTAGATAAATAGAATATCGTGAGCTGTGGGCCTCTTCCAATATCAACTCCCGAAGCCCATCTACATTGGGCACGTAAATCCAGCCTTGCATCCGTAACACACGATCATCACCAATATTTACATCTATGGAATCATCATACTGGACCCTGTCTTTCAGGACAACCAAGTGTGGATCATCATACAGGCGCTCTCTAATGCGGTCGTACAAGGAAGACCGAGATACCACACAAGCCAACACCCAACTAGGCTTTGAAATATCTAGCCTCACCATCCGATTGGCCAAAGCCTGGAAATCAACTACAAAGGGCCTCTCCCCAACTGGAATGTACGCCAAACTACCCATACTCACCGCCTTTCGGCTCAAAGC